>JAQQPU010010476.1:12605-27979 GCA_029168905.1 Artemia sp. Kazakhstan ARC1039 | reverse complement strand
TTGGACCCCCCCCCGTAGCTTCCTACGATATCAGGTGAATAGTTTGAGATGACCATTTGTTCAGAACGGTCAGAAGTTCCAAAGAATATACCCTCAGTGATGAGAATACCCCACAGTTGCTGGGGCAAGAGCTGTAAATCATGCAAATTTCCAAATGTTTACAATATCATTATCATTTTTAAAGACTCCCTTGCGTTCGGGACAAAATCTTGATTAGCGCTCATCCCCCTAACCATACCTTAGACCTTAGTTCCTCCGGTGCCATTAGTGTTGCATAGGGCATCGACGAAGCCTCCCCACTCGTCCCGGAGCGATGCTGCAGCGGTGCCATCTTCCCATTCAGGTACTACCGAAGTCTTAGCCATCCTCAGATCTCGGTCAAAAGTTCGCCGCAGTGTTCTTTGGACAACCCCGTTTCTTTTGTCGCCTGGTTTCCAGTCCTAGGCTTTCCGAGGAAGGTGGCCGTCTTTCACGCGGAGTACATTCCCTAAATATGTCCACCTCTTCTTCCTAAAAACTGCAATAATGAGAGGCTGGCCCGTTTTATTACGAACTTCAGAGTTACTAACTCTCTGCTGCCAGCTTATATGTAAAATTCTCCTTAGGCACATATTTTTGAATGCAAGAATTTTCTTTTCAAGCTGTTGATTCATTGCATCACTCACCAGCGTAGAGGAGTATGGAGAGCACATTGCTGTTGAAGATACGTAACTTTGGTCGTAAAGAATATTTGCTGTTTCTCCAAATAGACTTTAGCCTATTAAAAGCTCCGGTTGACTGACTAATTCTGCGTTTGATCTCGGACATTATTTCGCCATCACAATCGATCCAGATAACCAGGTATTTGAAACCTTTCACCTGTTCTATATTTGTGTTCTTGTGATGCAGAACAAGCGGTGAGTTTATGATGGGCATGCTCTTTGATTTGTCAACGTTAATGTTTAGCCCGACTTTTTTTGAATTTTCTATAATTACGTTAAGTAGCTGCTGTAACCTCTGTTTAGAATCTTCTAGCAAGACTACGTCATCCGCGAGATCCAAACCAGATAGTTGCTTACCGCTTACTTTTACGCCATATCCAGAGTTTCGTCTTAATATGTAGTCCATTGTAATTACAAAAAGGAATGGGGAAAGTACATATCCCTGACGCACACCAGACATGATCATGAAAAATCTGGTTGTGCCATTATCAGTCTTGACGCAGCACTCAGTCTCTTCGTATAGGGAGATAATTATGCTCACTAGTTTTTCTGGCAACCCATAATACTTGAGAAATCCTCACAAACATTCTCGGTCAAACAAGTCAAACGCCTTTTCGAAGTCAATAAATAGTAAACATAGCTTGTTGTTCCACTCTTTAATTCCTCAACAAGCGTTCTCAATACAAAAAATCAGGTTAGAGCGCGATCTGCCGCTTCTAAAACCATGCTGCTCTTCTCGCAGATGTGTACCTAGTGCATACTGAATCCGGTACAATATAATAGAAGCCAATAGTTTGCATGGTACCGGCAGAAGGTTGATACCTCTCTAATTATCGCATAACATAGTGTATCCCTTTTTGAAGATTTTCACCAATATCCCCTTGGTCCATTCATGGGGAACCTTCCCTATATTCCATATATTGGTGAAAAGGGCGAGCCACACTGAGAGGCATGTTCGTATTGAATATTTCAGCATTTCTGCTGAGATTCCATCTATCCCAGGAGCTCGTCAGTTTTTTAGCTTTTTTGCTGCATACATGACCTCGGCAGAGCTTGACGGGTCTGTATTGATGTCGAGCTGTAAAGATGGGATATCAGGTACATTTTGTTGGTCACTGGGTCTCGGTCTATTGAATAGTTTCTAAAAGTGGGCAGCCCACCTTTCGTCAATTTTATCTAGATCCAATAAAATCACTCCATTCTCGTCTTTGACCAGGGTGATTCTGCTACTCTGTTTCCCAACCATCTCAATAGTTAAGCGATGAACAGTTTTAGAATCCCCCTTTCTAGCGGCTTCTTCTGCTAAAGCAGCTTTATTTTCAAACAAAATTCTTTTATCTTTCCTAGCAATTTCTTTGTCCTTTTCCTTGTAAAGTATCTGTGAAGCTGACTGTGATCCCCCTGTCTTCCAAAAATTTGCAGGCCAAATTTTGACAAAATTTTTCTTTATTAACAAAACTATTTTCAATTTGTATATTAATAAATAATTAATTTTCTATTTTTTAATTATTATTTAAATTATTTAATTATTATTAATTATTTCAATAATTCATTTTAATTATTATTATTATTATTTGATTATTTTTTTTGTTTCAGTAATTCATCAATAATTTATAGATTATTTCTATTTATTAACTACGTCCTCTACATTATTTTAATAAAATAAAATTTCAAAAATTAAAAAATGTTTACAACCGTTAATCTATTTATTTGAAATTTCGCACTCCTAAAATTTCTGCGCCCGGGGCAAGTGCCCCCTCTACCCCTCCCCTTAAAACCGCCTCTGGGACCTCAGTGAGAAACAGTAAATTTTTAAGATAAAGTTTTGATATTGATTCTATTATACAATTGGTAGAGATATTTTTGTACTCTAATGGTGTCGAGCCGATTATTGATAATTGATTATGAGTACAACCGGCCAGGTATCATTTTTGTAATGTAATGGTCCTGAGCACATCAGTTTCCATTACTGGGTGGTTATGCTCATTCTTAACGTAACACATTCGTTGTATTTTATGCTGATCGCCTTTGAATTTTCAGGTCCAAGGGAACTTCAATTAAGACAAAAAATTAAGGAACAAATCTGGGTGTGTTGATTCGCAATGTCCTTTTTTGTAAGACAATAAAACCAAACTCTTTTTATAAATAATCTCACAATGCATTTATTTAAGCAGATGAACATTTACAAAAAAATATTGCATAAAAGATTGGGTTTAATTAAATCGTAGATTTAGATATGCAGATTCAAAGGTTTCTATAGTATGGGGCCACGACGGCTTCAATCCTAGAGAAGACCAAAAATTACGTAGATTTTAAATGCGTGTGTATTCGTATTTGTAATTCTTAGTCGTATGTAACCTACAGAAATCCCCCTTCTCATTCCCCTGACAAACTATGACAAAAACATTACGAAAAATCATTGCAAAAACTACTGCTCACCGAAAATTATGATTAAATCCATATCTTAATTAAATACTTAAGGGCGGTTTGCCCCCCCCCCCCCCCGTCAAAACTTCTAAAGACCAGAGGGGGATTTGTGCAGAAAAAAAAATGATTTGTAATTTGAGAAATGTACTTGTCATAACATCCACCATACAAAAAGAAAAAAAATATCAAAAGGCTAATCAATTTTTTTGCTGATAATTGCAAACTAGTTTATTTGAATCTGAATAAAGATAACTATTTCTAAATTAGTGTCAAGTTCGAAGATTTTATCACTAGGCAGTATCGTTCAAAACGTGTTTTAGGAAATTTGGTTACTATAGACCACGGTTCGTCCTTTACTAGATTCGTTTCTTGTTGTCGTATAAAGTAAAGAGCAAAAATCAGCGATAAAATCATACGAAGCAAGAGCGACGTTAAAACTTAGATAAGCAGATATTACCCTAGATGCTGACGCACACAAAATTCAAAAGTATCCAATCATCACGATCTCATTCTCTTTACACCAAAGCTTTACAAAGTTTGGAGTGCATATTCTAGGGACTAATCTGAGTAGGGCATGTATATTACGGCATGATTTTTTTTACCATTTTATAACTTAATTTGTTTTCTATTGAATAAAAAATCATCGTAACCGGATTGTATTTTCTTGAAAATGACAAGTTTAGTCGCGGAATTGACCAATTCAAGTAAACCTCAACTGCCCAATTTTGGATACAAATGAGATATCATAACAGATAAATAAGATATATGAAGTGCTAGTCATGGATGCAGCAGTATCTGTACCCATGATACAGGGTGGAACTGGTAAAGGAGCAAACCACGGAGGATGGTGAACAAAATTTAAGAAATACGTTTTCAACAAGACTTTCTAGTGGAGAAAATTCCCCAGCGGAAATAATTTTTGATAACTTCGGAAAAGAACCGGAAATTCCTCCCACGTGACGTCGAATGGCAATAAAAAGTGCACCACTGAATTTGTCATCCCCCAAGATTTCAAAGTTTACTATCACCCGCTTTGAAACAACAAGAAAAATAAGATTTTTGCATGGGTAGCACTGATGTATCTTTTGCGGACTTGAAATCCTGGGGTCAAGGGTTCGACTCCTGGTGTCAATGGTTATTTGGTTTGGAACGGGGGTCAATGGTGTGACTGTAAGCTCATCCAGAGTCGACTCAGCACTAAATGGGTACCTGGAGACATCTGGGGGGAAAACACGAGAAGTTTTGGATGATTTAGTTCCAACCATCGCACTGCATTCCCGGCCGAAGGCATTGAATCAGGAGATCGGCACCTGCACACCACAGACCATTGGTCAGCATGCGAAAAAGTTTTTAAGTTGTTTTGATCGTATGGAACAAGTTTTAGCTTGTTATATAGATCTATGTTTCACCGGCTGAAAAGTAATACTTAATGTTCAAGTTTCGATTTCGTTCTTTACTTTGATCAGGAGAAATTGGGCCTTTTTTTGTTAATTGCGGCAAGAAAATGTTCGGGCATCTAATTCTTCTGATAGACAAAACAAGCAGCCTTCTGTAATAATTTAGGTTCACAAATACATACAACTTGCGCAAAATACTAGTACTCCCATAATAGGCTTACACGTGGCCAATATTACCTAGTCATATGAATTTAGCAGCAAAATTTCAGCGATTATAGTAAGTTTGCTAACTAATTAGCAGAGTTGAAAAAAAAATTGAACTTCCATCGGCAAAGTGGGCAATTCTGCGAAGCAACAACCACGGAAGATCATTGACATTTTAGAAACTAATCATGGCTGTAAATTGGACGGTGAAAGATCCTGTGTGTGTGAACGAAATGGCAGCTGAAGTTGCTCATTGATGCGATTGACGAAGAAGCCTATTCAAGCAGACTTTTTCTGAGTGGACCTTTAGGCAGACAATAATTGGCATAATGTATCTATTTTCCAAAAAGATTGTCTCGGCCATAAAATATAGATTATTAGAAATCTTTCATTTTTGTCGTTAGGAGTTTAAATAAGATAGAAAAATAGTATATATGATTATAATCATAAAGAACTTACCGAGCCCTTGTTTGTTGTGTGATTTGTCGGATGGTACCTCCTTGGCGTCCAATTATGGCCCCCACCATTTCACTCAAAACTAGGATTCTAAGGGGAAAATCGGGTTGTTTCGAAGTTCCAGGACCTCCTTGCAAGTATGAAAGTCCTTGCTGCCCATTTCTACCTCCACGTCCACGACCACTACCTCTCCTTTCCATCATTTCAACTTTCAGACTGTTACCCTCAAATTCAACTCCGTTTAGTTTCTGCACAGCCCTTAAAAAGTTAAGTTGGTTAGAATTCGTAACACTGGAGGCAAAATTAGGTAATTTCAAAGAACAATACTTGGTTACCAAACTGTTCTACATCCACTAGAAGTAGTAATAGAATGTTTTAATCATAAAGAAAAAATGTCAAACAAAATCAACAAGCACAGCAATGTCTGATAATATGGCCCTCAAAGTTTGCTTGACGTCAAAAGTCGAGTTATAAACCAGGATCATAGAAAGCGTCCCTTCATCAAGTATGCTTGTATTGAAAATGTGATTTCTAGCACCGATTAATTTCCAATCGACGAGCTGTGTGATTGTGCATCTCCTAATTTATTTGTTGCTATGTCCGTTCCCATATAAATTCCTGTATTTTGGCATGTGCTCATTCTTGTGCTCGCCACTGTGTTCCATCGTCCCAGTGTTCTTTTCATTGTTCAGTCCTGTGTTAGTTGCCTGCCTTTGTTGCTGCATTCCTGCCTGTGTTCCTTTGCCCCTTCATGTGTTCCTGTATGTTTTTCTGTTTGTGTTCCTGTGCTCCTTCCCTTGTGTAGCTTCGTTCTCGTGCTCCTATGTTTTTTTCCCATTTTTGCTCCAGTCTTTGATCCTTCGTTCCTGGTGTTTGTTCCTGTTTTTGTTACGTGTATCCGGTGATCAGTCGTGTTTTTACGACTTCTAAAGTTTCCTATATTTATATATATATATATTTTTCCAAATACATGTGTGCTAAATCATACTAAATGTGTAACACAAGTAAAAGACTTGCCTGCTTTTTCTTTGTCACAAGTTCAAGTGATCCATGAATAGTTTCGGGTCACTGATCATTTATAAATCATTTCCGTGCTGTCAAAAAGTACAGTTTTTTGTGAAAAATTGCATCTTACTTTAATCAGACCACTTGTGAATCTTGAAAAGGGAACAAGAGCTTTCAATTTCCAATCGAATGAGCCCTCTCCTAGTTTTCTACGACTACCCCTATGTACGAAGTAGTCGGACAAAAAATAAAACAATAATATGAGACACATGACTCTTAAATAAGTACCCCCCCCCCCAAAAAAAAAGGGGGGTCTCTAATGATCGCGCCGCTCTCAGAAAAAAAAACATAAATGACGACTGAGCACACATTCATATGTGCAACATGTTCTAACCTTAACGCATTAGCTAATTGTATCGCGGAATCAAGCGTATAGACGGTTATTTCAGATTATAGTTTTCAAATCGAAATTATCCTCAACTCAATAAGTGGACACTGTATTGGACCCAAACTGAGTTTCGACAAGATTAAATTTACATAGGCATTATCACGATCACATTTAGGCAGCTTCTAATGCAAAATGTGGCAAAAATTCTTTGGCTTTGACTCAGAATCGAGCGACATGGGTGATACTAAATATTACTATGGCCTCCCTGGCCACCCAAGGACGGGTGGTCGTAGAAACTTGGGGCAGACTGCATTTTATCACAAATTAAAAGTTCAGGTGCATTTTTTAAGGTAAAAACTATCGGAAACCACCCGGACGCTCCATCAATGCAGCCTACCCTTTTGATCCCAAACTGCATTGGATTGTTTTCAAGGGAGTATTTTAATCAAAGCGATCGGAACGCCCAAAAAATATAACTCCGGTGGTGACATTATCCTTGCAGTTCAAAGGACAAAGGTAACAGTTATGCAAAAACCCATATAAAACATAAGCATCATAAATGTATTTTAATTTAAAAGTTGGACATGTTAAATCTCATTGAAATCAAAGTCATAGGATGAAAATCAAAGCCTCGAACTCCCCCTTTCCTACAAACTGCATAAATAGGCACTTTGTTCAGCTTTTATCTACTAATCATTTGGTAGATAACAAATACTTTATGCAAAAATTTCTTTAGAAAAACCACTTTTTACAAATAGACTAAAGAGGGGAAAATAAATTTTTCGTTTCTAAAGAATACTTTTTATACGCATACATCAAAATTTTCTGAATACTTTGAATGTTGTGAACTCTTTTACTCAAACTTGTAAAAATTTCCTAAAAATCCAAACGTGGTGCACATTTTCAGTGGGCAACCTATTAATATCTAACTATTTAAAATGTTCACCACGTTTAAAATTTTAGAAAATTTAAGGTGGTTGCCCCCTCCTCAACACCTTGCTCTTCACGCTAAGGTTTTTTAGTACTTTTAAAAAAGCTCCTTTTTGTTCTAATTTAAGGAACAGTAATTTCTGTTCATTTTAAGTTTCAATGATGATCCTTGCTTTCAGTTCAAAAAAATGTTTTTTTTAAGTTTTTTAGTTGTTTTTTTTTTGCGTATATAAGGGGGGTGGGATGCTCCTCTTCAACACCTCACTCTTCACGCTAAAGTTTTAAGTACTTTTTAAAAAGTTTTTTATTGTTCTAATTAAACGACCATTGTGTTTCAAGAGTCGTTCTTAAAGAACTGGGACAAAATTCAAACTTTAGAGTAAAAGAGCGAGGTGTTGAGGAGGGGGCAACCTCCTCATATACGTAATAGTTTCTGTTCGTTTTAAGTTTTAATGTTGCTCCTTACTTACAGTTGAAAAACTTTTTTATTTAATACTGTACAATAGCGAACAGCGAACGCTAACATTTTAGAACGGAGAACACTATTCAAGAGGGATCAGCGCTATTTTAAAATATAATGGAACATATAAAGCAGGATAAATATTTATCTGTCAAGGGGGGATGTCAAGCAAAAAGCATTTTAGAAACTAATCATGACTGTAAATTGGACGGTGAAAGATCCTGTCTGAACGAAATGGCAGCTAAAGTTGTTCATTGATGCGATTGACAAAGAAGCCTATTGAAGCAGCTTTTTTCTGAGTGGACCTTAGTGTTTAAGTTAGTATAAACGATATAAGTTAGTGTTTATTATTGTTTAAAGAAATTTTCAGGATTTTTTAGTCCCTAATCCTTCATATAGTCCATATCCTTCAAATAGTCCCTAGTCCTTAAGTATTGCCCTTTCTTTGGAAGCGCAATAGACAAGTGATAAGCAGTTGAAACTTGTAACAGATTTAGGCCATTTTAGCAGTTCTGGCCTTTCAAACCTGCTTGTACCTTTCAAATGCATGTAAATTTTGTTTGGGACATTTTACAAAAATCTCTAAAAATACAAACTCTGCTTCTTTTTTCGTTTCGCATCCAAATACATATCGATTGTTTGTGACTGTACTTCGAAATTTGAAGATGACCTCTACAAACCCAAGAAGGAGGTGCCGGTAGCCCTTGCAGATTATACATTTGTCGATCTTACCGAGATTACAAAATAGTCCATGTTGAACCCATTATTGCCAGATATTTAACGCTAGACAAGCCTAGACCAAAGCAGGCACACATGCGGAAAATTATCAAACAGCTCGTGGTAACGAACTGTACGTAAGGAGAGATGCGGCTTAATAGTAACCGAAACTCCTAGAAACAATCTTGATAACAATAGATGCATCAAGAGTTGAATTTTGATGCTTATTAAAATATATAAAATTTATCGTGTTTAATGTTACCCATCAATGGCACGAGCCTGACAACATTTGGAGGGAGAAACCCCAAAAACATCAAGTGATGATCTTAATGAAAATTAACATCAGATTCAGCATATCGGGGAACTCTACTGTAGAGGTTTCAAGCTCCTATACACAAAAATGTAGAATTTGGCACATAGTAGAGCATAGTAGAAAGACCTAGTAACTATGTTTTTGAGGATGAGTTGAACCCCCAGTCATCGGGGAAGGGCTGCAAGCTATGAACTTTGCCCATTGTTTAAATATAGCATTGTATATAATATTGGTTAATGGGAAGTATATATGTTTTCCGGGGGTGGGGTATTTTTGATGGAGAGATTAAGTGGGAGGATCATTCCACGAAGGAATTTTTCACAGGGGAAGGGAATTTTCCAAAGAGGTGAGGGGGTATTTCTCAGCATTATTTAAAAAACGATCAGAAATTAAATTTAAAAAAAATAAGTTTTTCAACTGAAAGTATGGAGCAATAATAAAACTTAAAACGAACAGAAATTATTACGTATATGAGGAGTTTTCCCCCTCCTCAGTACGCCACTCTTTACGCTAAAGTTTGAATCTTTTTTCAAATTATTTAAGAATAACTATTAGAATAATAAGCTTCTTTGAAAGTTCAAAAACAAAATTAGCGAAAAGAGGGAGGTATTGAGAAGGAGGCAACCCCTCATATGCGGAATAATTCCTATTTGTTTTAAGTTTTAATGTTGCTCCTTACTTTCAGTTGAAAAAAAACTTATTTTTCTTAAATTGGGAATAAAGACAACCTTGAAATTACACAAAAAATATCAAATTCCATTTAAAGTATACATTTTTTACTCCTTTTTCCTGGCCCTCTCAAAACCTCCATTACGTTTACTCCCTATAATACTATACTGCAGATCGAATTTAAGAAAACTCACTTTTCGGCTACAATATTTTCTGAATATCTCATTTTTGAATTTTCAACAAACTGTCTTTTTAAAGCTCCAGTAAGCAACTAGGTTTGCTTTTTGATAAAATGAATGAGTCAAAAGTAAAGGAGTTTGATCAGTTAAAGCCACGCCATAGGGAATAAATTTCAAATTCAATTAGGTTCAGCATCTTTAACCACTTACACAAAGAAAGGCATTAAGCCCCGTGATTAGAAAAATACGTCACACATTGGTCGAGCATCCTACATAGATGCACAGCTAAAACTTATAGGGGAATCGGGAAATTCTTCCTCCCCGAAAAATTGTATGTAAAGTACTAACAACCCCCTCATACTACTCCAGCCCCAGGGACTGACCACAGCCCCCCGGCCACGGCATATTGAGTTTCTTGCCTCCTCCTCCTTTAATGGAGGAGGCAAGAATAACTTTTAGAATAATAAGCTTCTTTAAAAGTTCTAAAACAAAATTAGCGTAAAGAAGGAGGTATTAAGGGAGGAGACAATCCCTCATATACGGAATAATTCCTATTTGTTTTAAGTTTTAATGTTGTTCCTTACTTTCAGCTGAAAAGCCCTGAACCAAAAATGAAAGGGTGTATTTCATGCTTTTTTTACACATCACTTAGAAAGTGGGAAGGGTTTCAAAGGGAATCGGGAGGTTCCCCTTGCCTCCTTCTCCTTTGATCGGCCCTGAACCAAAAACTAAAGGGTATTTCATGCTTTTTTTTACAAATCCCTTAGAAAGCGGGAAAAGCTTCTCTAATACATCTTAAATTCATTGAAATATACAATCTATTTTATAAGAGGTAGGGAAATTTGTCATTGTCACGTAGAAAACAATTTTCAGCACCTCTATATCAAAAATAGCATTAAACAATTAAACACACATATACTAAAACAAAGCCGATATATTAAATTATACGTTGTATTTTTTACGTCTATTTCCTACTTTACACCTTTAACAAAAGACGTTTTCTGCACAAACACGAAACCACATATGCTCTCTCGCATGAGCTAAACAGTTTTGTTTGAAAAAAATAAACAAAAATTTCGGGTAAGGCATACCACATATTAAACACGTAACCTAACCTAGGTACCTTCTCCCCTCCCCCCAAACCCCAAAAAACAAGAGTTTAAATACCGTAAACGCAATGAAAACCCTGCTTTGCATTGCATGACTCTATAGCGGTCTCTTGAATTAACCCATCTTTAGCGGGTTTTTCGAGACTGGTTTCACTGCGTTATACAAAAGAGTACGTTTAATACTTAAGTACCCAAAAATAATCCCAACAATTCTCCCCTAAAAGATAAGGAGAAGAAGAACAAGTTCCTTAAGCAAAGGAATTTGCTTGATGTCTGTGGAACGTATTTCGTATGTCATCATGCCAGCCCAAAAATTTGCTGGTGGAAGAATTTCAGACGTACTTTAGGCGGAAGTACGAGACACTGAAACAGACTCAAAATAAATTAGCGTAGAAAACCCTGATTCCTCTCGAATTATTGGTTGTGTCATGCCTCCAAGCGTTTAGGGGTTGCTCATTCTTTCTCAGAATGTAGACTTGCAGATTATTTGATGAGGCATGGGAAGGGATTATTGAATTATTTTTTCCTTGAAACGTGCTTAAGAGCTATGAAACAAAATGTTTTCCGGAGATTCCTTACATCCGCAAAGTTTCGGTGCTTACGTGTTATAGCGACCACACTTTGTCCTTGATCTGTAATGAAACCAGTTTTTTGTGTTCACTTGGAGATAATCAGCTTAGCTTGAGCGAGATAAAGTATTATATTTTCATTATATTTTGGTATATATAAGCATGATTAATCTAAATTCACTTCTTGAGTGTGGTCGCTACAACGCGTCGATTACCTTATCTGACGGCCCTGAACGATTACCCGCAGCTATGGACTGTCTGTAAAACACTGATTTGCAGAAATAAAGACATATCTTAACCCCCCAAAGACACAAAAAACAAACAAATACGACGCAAAAACTCATAAGGCTTTAAGAAGCAAAATAATAAGCTGTCAGCTCAAACTTTAAGGATCTGAAGACACAATTAAGGCCTTTGCAAATTTAACTCAGATGGATAAGATCAAATGAATATGGACGACAGCAATACAGCCCTGAGTAATCCTAATGCCGTCCCATTGCGGTGAAATATCTTCTTTTCAAACACTTTGTGTTAACGAACTGTTTGTAACAGTTCGTGGTAACTTTAAAAAACGGTATTTTGATACCAATATATACATCAAAAGAATCGAATTTGTATGCTCATTTTAAATATACGAGTATAAGCCTCATAAAGTTTAGTCTTACCCGTCAAAAGTTACGAGCGAGAGAAAATTTGCCTTATTTTCGAAAAAAGGGGAAAACACCCCATAAAAGTCATAGAATCTGAATAAAAATCACAGCATCAGATTCAGCGTATCAGAGAATCTTACTGTAGAGGTTCCTATCTACTCTTATCTGCAAAAATGTGGAATTTGGTATTTTTTGCCAGAAGAAAGATCACGGATGCGTGTTTATTTGTTTGTTTGTTTTTTTTTTTCAGGGGTGATCGTATCGACCCCTTGGTCCTAGAAGTTCGCAAAAGGGCTCATTCAAACGGCAATTAAAAGTTCCAGTGCCTTTTTTAATTAAAATACAGTTTAGGCGGATGAAGAACACATGTGAAAACCCTATTCCCCTCCCAACAGAGGTGACATAAGTGAAGTCCCTACAAAGACACAACTACGAGTCTAGCTCTTAATTCCGATCGGCGTTTGATGGGATTCATTTTACCCTTTTGGCAGTTTTACTGACGACAAGAATTCAGGCCCCTTGCTACTAAACCACAGTAGTCAAATCGGGACTGGGTTACGAAAAAGCGTAACGAAGACACCACATACTGCTTTCGACTAAGTTTGGTTGAGCATCATCAATGACTTGTGGTAGATTTTCTGGCAGTTAGAATTTAGGAAATCGTACATTCCCGTCATGTGAGACAAATCAGGTATGCATCCCGAAAAAACAGGAAATAGAATTTACTCACTTTCAGAGACGTTTTGTTCGAGTCCAGCATCCGTTCTATCCTAGAGGAACTTATGCCCTCAATTTCTCAAGGAGTTAGGGTCGGATCTCGACTCGACCCGACCCTAAAACGCCAAAAGTAGGATATTAACCATTATTTCTCCAAAGTTGATTGAGATTCGACTGCCCCTTCAGAGAGATGTAATGATAACAAGAATATAGGACCTTTCTTCCAATGAAGGTAGATCGGGAGCCAACTGCTAAAATGCATAATTAGTACACTTGCCTTTACTACACAACGGGTTTCATTGTAATCGTGTGTAATTTTAGTATAAAAAAAGTGAAGACACTGAATATGACACTGATACTGAATGACACTGATACTATGACACTGAATTTTAACATAAAGTAATTACAATTTTTATCAAACAGTTGTAAAAAAAAAGTTTACCGAATAGTCACATATATTTTTCGTATTATTTGAAAAATGATCGGAAATTAAATAAAAAACAAGTTTTTTAGCTGAAATTAAGGCCCGACATTAAAAATTAAAAGGAACAGAAATTATTCCTTATATGAAAAGGACTGTCCCCTCCTCCACACCTCGCTCTTCACACGTAAGTTTGACTCTTTGTCACGACTCTACTTTTTCAAGAAATAAAAACTTTAGCGTGAAGAGCAGGGTGTTGAGGAGGGGACAGCCCCTTTCATATACGGAACAATTTCCGTTCGTTTTAAGTTTGAATTCTTACTTTCAGTTTAAAAAAAACTTGTATTATTTATTTAATTAATATAAACAAATCTACAGAGTATTACTCCTGATAGACTATTTCCTCCTTCAGGGTTTTTTTTCCTTCAGGAAAATCCAGGATTTTTTTTAGGGGAGGGGTAAAAATAGGTTGATCTGATAAACTTGCGTAAGGAACAAGTTTATTTAACGCAACTTCTGTTAATTAAGTAAATTAAACTACTTTAGACTACGTTAGGGGGGCGCCCCCCTCGCCCCTCCTTTGGATTTGCCACTGTCCTCCGTCTTAGTGCATGTAGGCTATTTGAGAAACCTTTGCTGAAAAGCGGAAAATCCATATAAATTGGGTCGGACATGAACTTCTGTTGAAGAAACGGAAACAAAGAGGGGGGTCTTTAATACCCAAGAGGCTCTCCCTCGGTGGGCATTTTTTTTTATATAAAATATTAACTGAAGGGAGACCAAGTATTTTGCACAAAACAAGGACTTTGTCTGAATCGCCACATTGCGCCGAATACTGTGGCACCCTTTAGAATGTTGTTTAACAATAAAAACGAATTACCGAATCTTGGCCTTTCAAAATGAAAATGCGAATCATTGCATTTTATAAATGAAGATAGCAAGTGCTCAATGTCTTCCGAGTAGGGAAGTTAGGGGGGCTCAATGACCTAAAAAGGGGTTAAGGGTTACGTATCCCGACTCAGTCCCCTCTACGCCTCAAGGTGTACATGAAAATGTTCAAGGAATCCTCCATCGCCAACCTGCTCACACTTTCAAGAGAAAAGTGGAAAGACTCTGAACCATGTTACAAAAACTCCAATGTTTCGAATGGAATTTATTGTGTCTGCCAACAAATTTGAATGAGCATTAGCGTTCTAAGAAACTTTCTAGTTTTACTCCAGGAAAGAATTTAAGATATGGTACAAAACTTAAATTCCTAGGCAAATTTTAACCCTTTTATAACTGGAACACGCAGTAACCCCTCAGGGACAACCAGTCCAGGGGCAGGGGGTAAATTTCTCCCTAGACTGGTTACTTGTGGGCCACGCAGGTTCAAAAAGCTATTAGAATATAATATTACTGACCTTTTTATGTGCTTCCTCATTTTATTTGTCTCGTTAATATTCTAATCAATACGGGACCTTTTTTGCATGTTCAGTAAGGCACATAAACTATTTGAAATTTTAGCATCAATAATGTCCCACAATTGAACGCCAACAGTTATGATTTTAACGATTATGCACAAGTTCATGTTCAACGATTGATAATACAATCTGAGGTAAGGCACAATGGTATGGCACTCACCCTCGCACTCACCAACATACTAAGAATTGGCGAAATTAAATGAATGAGCATGGATGAAGAGTTTGAAGTGTGGGTACTCCTATAATTAGTCGGAAAACACTCGAAAATTGAAATTAGGTGAATGCTAAAGAAATATAACAAAATATGATGAAAATATAATACTTTGGTTTATATAATAATATAATTTGAGCTATATATTTGCACATTAGGGGGTGTGGTGGTAAAGTAACCTAATTTAACCTAGCCTTATCAACACCTCCCACCCTAATGTGCAAATATAGCCCAAACTATTAAAGCCCAATGCATTATGTCACCCGTTGTTTGTCTTTGTGGCTATGAAACCGGTTTTCATAGATCCTACATTCAGTAAACATCTCGAATGTGTTCGGAATAATATAGGAGTACCGAAGTGTGTTTTCCGATATATATATATATATAT
>JAQQPU010010475.1:11809-30071 GCA_029168905.1 Artemia sp. Kazakhstan ARC1039 | reverse complement strand
CTACGCACGCTCCTTCTCCATCCCAATCTATTCAGCCTCCCTTTTTACACTCTACCACGAATTTCCCATTTCCTTTAAATCTTTCTTTATGACGTCCTCCCACCCAAGGCGAGGCAGTATAAAAGGCAGTATAAAACGAACAGAAATTAATTAAAAAAACTTTTTCCACAAAATAAGTTTTTCAAAGAAAAGTAAAGAACTCCATTAAACAAAAAATGAGCAAATACAAAATCAAATAATCTACCAAGCGTGAAACTACCACAAATCAGCATTGATAAATAAATGAAACCCAAAATGAACAGAAATTACAATAATTAGCCGAGTCAAGCTCAAAACGAGCAGAAATTAATATAAGTTGGGCACAAAACCCCGTTGCCTTCCCAAGACCAGAACAAAATTTGCACTTTACTGAAAAAATACAAATGAATGTGCATTGTCAGTTTAATATACATATACTGAAATTTAGTAATCAAAATGTTAATATTATTTGATTTATTAAAGTTATAAAAGTAAAAAGATTAATATTTTTTCAGTAAAGTGCAAATTTTGTTCTGGCCTTGGGAAGGCAAAGGGGTTTTGCGCCCAACTTATGTTAATTTCTGCTCGTTTTGAGTTTGACTCGGTTAATTATTGTAATTTCTGTTTGTTTTGGGTTTCATTTATTTATCAATGAGGATTTGTGGTAGTTTCACGCTTGGTAGATTATTTGATTTTAGTTTTGCTCATTTTTTGTTTAATGGAGTTCTTTACTTTTCTTTGAAAAACTTATTTTGTGGAAAAAGTTTTTTTAATCAATCAACAGAAAAAGCCAATTCTTTTGATATATCAATTGTTATCAAAATCCAGTTTTTTAGAGTTTCGGTTACTATTGAGCCGGGTCACTCCATACTTACAGTTCGTTACCACGCGCTGTTTGATTCAAGAATTTCAAATTCAAGATTGAAAATTATTTTGGTGAAGACTAATGAACAATTAAGTACTGTTAATTAAATAGATCACACAATCAAAATCAGTACTTTGATTGGTGACTTTTAAGTTTTGTTTGCAACGAGAAAATTCATGATTTTTCTCTACTTGTGATTTTAAAAAATCACAAGTAATTACCTGACTTTAGGCTTCACCGATCAAACTCTAGATTAATGTTAATTTGATCAAGAATAATGAATAACTAATTACAACCATCTGAATTGGTTAAACAACAAAAATAAAATACCTTGATTGGTGACTTTCCAGTTTTATTCGCAACAAGAAAATTCATCGCTATATCCTCACAATTCATGTGATCATCAACAAATTTTTTCACTTCTGGTGGTAGGTCTGTAGCATAGATGTGGTGCCAATACTAAAAGGAATTTTAATTAGCTACAAGAAATAAGAATTCAACGGAAAAAAACAATTATTTAATCATATTTATATCCAATGGTTTTAATGATTGATTCAGTAAATAATACATTTTAAGACTAATAATGCAATTAAGTAATTAAAATTAATTAACCATTAACTAATTGGCAATAATACAATTAACAATCCTATTTAATGCCCAATCAATCAATACATTCAAGTGAATATTCAATTACTACTACTACTATTAACAACTCACCACAGCACCAAGCCACCTGAGACCAACACAGCTACGCACGCTCCTTCTCCATCCCAATCTATTCAGCCTCCCTTTTTAAACTCTACCACGAAGTTCCCATTTCCTTTAAATCTTTCTTTATGACGTCCTCCCACCCAAGGCGAGGACGACCTGCTTTCCGCTTAGCCCTATATGGTTGGACGAAAAGAACAATCTTCGGCAATCTGTCATCCTTCATCCGCATAGCGGGCCCTAGCCACCTCAACCTTTCTTTCATTATAGCCCTAGAACGCGGTATGAAACACATTTTTCGTACAGCCTATTGTTTGAAATAAGGTCAGTCAGCCGGGTACCCGGAACAATCCTTAAGCAATTTCTCTGAAAAACATCTAGCAAATCTTCATCCGTTTTTCGGAGCGCCCATGCTTCAGAGCCCTGATATAAAATTTAGAAAAAGTAGAGTCAATTACCAAAACAAAGGCTGAAAACTTTCAGGATTTTCTGAAAACAGGATTTTAAGGATTCCTGTTTTGGTTGTTTCTAAATTATGAAATATTTAGTGCCCACCATTGCCACGTTAAACCATGAAAATACATAATTAAAACTAATTAATTAGATTTGACATTTTCGTCCGTAACCATTTATGCTTTATTGTCCATTTAGTAATGTCTTTGTCAGCAGTACTTTCTGTACACTACTCGTTGGTTTATCCATACATCTCCTACAGTTCCTTCCTACGGAGAAGTAACTTCTTTGCAACTACAGAAGAGTAGAGGTTCTACAAAATAAAGTTGTCAGAACAAACTGTAGGTATGCCCAGGATGTGCCTGACGCCTGTACTTGCTTTACGTCCCAAATGTTCCTTAATGTTGGTAAAATAAGAGACTACCAGGCTGCAGTATTTGTTTTTGAGTGTATTAATGGTTTAACTCTCAAAGTTCTTAAGAGTTTGGCCATAGTGAAATGCAAAATTATGGAACTAGGCATAGTGAAAATTTAGTTTTTGACTTATGTCCTGAGTGTTTAAAACACATGGGTCTATCTGGGTCAAGCGTGGACAGCGAGTTCTATTCCGACAGCAAAGGTACTCAGTTTAAAAAGAAATTAAAAGATTATTTCCGGTAGGGGGGTTAATAGTTGAATTTTGTTACGTGAGGTAGGGGAAACCAGATGTGCTGGGGAGGTAAGGGTGGGCAAAAGGATAAGGTGGAAGAGAGAGGAGTTGAGTTTTGATGAGAGATGAAGACTGGATGTATTATTATTGTTATTATTACTTATTCTTTTGGGACTGTTAAAAGTAAAAATTTGTTTTTGAACTTGAACAATCAGTTGATACCCAAAGATAACTAAACTTTCGAAGAAAAAGCTATATCTCTTTAACCTAACTGGTGGCACATGGTTTTGGCTAATTTTTTTGCTGACTAGCCCCAGTCCACACTAGTCCCAGTAAAATCACAGATACGGAGCTTTAACTAGTAAAAAAAAGCGAGTGTCAAAGAAAGATGGCCGAAAAAATGAGAAAAGAAAAGTTAGAAAACCTGTATTTGGACGTCCACAGAATTTAAATACTAAAAAAGAATTTTTGTTTAACAACACCTGACAAAATCTGGATTTTCCAACCAACTGGGAATGATTCCTATACAAACTTTTTGTAAAGGAACAGCCTGTCCTTCTACAAAACAAAGAGAATGGAAGATTTCTGCACATTAAACATGCTTTCAGGCAGCTGGAGACAGAACGGGAGACTCGTTTTATTTACAACTGAATCCACTGACTTCATGAATTGGGCATTGTCAATCCTAGACCAGTCAAGGAAATATTTAGGGACTGAGGAGACAAGGAGGAGCACTAGGGTTTTCAAAATCTGGTACACAATTGAACAAGTTGTAGGCAAATGATTGAATAAAAGATAGTCAAACAAATCAAACCTGTGTTTGAACCTGTGTCAAACACAGGTTTCAAACCTGACAAAATATTTACATATAGACGTTATCTATCTAATATATGTAGATGTAATCTCTAAATCTAAAATATGCAAAATTAAACAACAACGACTCACATGTTAACGTTGTACGCGGAGACACTCACCAGGCAAATTTAGACCCAAATTAGAATAGAAAGTAACCTCAAACACTACATTTTATAAAACAGTTTGTGGTAACGAATTGTAATTAAGGAGCGACCCGGCTCAAGAGTACCCGAAACTCTAAAAAACGGAAGTTCTACACCAATAAATATATCAAATGATTATGCTGATTTTAAATATTTTCATTTTACTGGTTATGATGAATTTTAAATACGTAGGTTTCATTAAGTTTAGTCTTATCCATCAAAGGTTACGAGCCTGATTTTCAAAAAAAGGGGGAAATACCCCTTAAAAGCCATAGAATCCTAATGAAAATCACACCATCAGATTCAGCATATCAGACAACCCTACAGTACAGGTGGTTCTAGGGGCCCCCCCCCCCCCCGGATGCCCCCCCCCCCCAGAAAATAGCACTACGTGGAAAATATCCCCCCCCGTGGAAAAAAGGCTTTCCAAAGTTGAAAATTTTATTTGTGTTTAATTATTATTTAATTTCTGTAGGGGGAAGGAATTTTGGTACTTGTTTATTATGCGCCACTCACTCAAGTTTGCGCTGCGTAAAACTCGAGAACGAATCGGTTTCTTCGTTAGTTTTTTTCAGCTTAGCGCGAACCAAGACAAAGACAAGTGACAGAATATATGGGAAATATACAATTTGGGCTATGCATTTGCACATAGGAGGGGGGGGGGGGTAAAGTATTTGGACAGTTTGAAGTCAGAACACTTCTTTCTAGGTAAATGGCCACTAAAAAATTATAGACTAGTCTCAATGATTAAATTTTGTTGGAGAGTCGTCCAGTTACCGAGTGACAGGTTGCTTAAGGCAGCTTATGAAGATTTACTGCCCCACGGGGGAAAAAAGATCATGGTCACTAAAAATAAAAGACATTTTAGACAAAACGGATTTTCTTTGATTCGGAAAGAAGGTAGAGGACCAATGGATATAAATGCAAATTGGGAGAATGAGATTAAGATAGTACTAGAGATTCAAATGATCCAAATGTGGAATGAAGAGATAAAAATCAAAAACATTAAAGTTTTATAATGATGTTAAGGTGGTTTATGAGCAGGAGTTCTACCTTAAGCTCAATTTACCAGCTAGATATTTGACGCTGTGGATGCAGCTCAGGGCTAAGTGCCTGCCATTTAGCGCAATATTTAAAAGATATTCTAAAGAAAGATGTTCCAATAAAGACAGATATACTTGCCCGCTTTGCAGAGTTAAAGATGATTATTTGGTGCATTGCTTGAGCCAGTGCCAGAGCTCTCTACGATAAAGGAAAGGATATTTGGGAAAAATGAATTGATGCTTCCGGGTGTCTTAAATAATGCGCCGCCACAGTTTGTTTGTAGAATAGGGATATATCTGGAAATTTTGTTAAATAAAAAAAAAAAATCCCAGTATAAGCCAAATGTAATGTTTCATTTAAATGTTTTTTCCAAATGTTAAGTGTTTTGTTCTTTTCAATGACCGTATTTCCAAGTATTAAGTGCTATTATTAGGTTAATGCAGTGTTTCATTTTAAGTATTTTATGATGCGCTGATCAAAGTTTACGTCATTTGTGCCTTTCATTTATGTTATTTTACTGTGTTCATGGCCGTATATTTGGCATTAAAATACACTTATCTATCTATCTATCTAATATGCAGAATAATTGTACTTAAAACATTTTGCATGCAAACCCGCTATACTTTACCCCCCCCCCCCCCCAAATGTGCAAATCTATAGCCAAAATTTGTTTCTGAAGTAATGAAGAAACTAACGAAAAACCGGTTTATTCTCAGCGATTTCCTCGGACGGGGGGGGGGCATTTTCCTCGTTGGGGTGGGGGGTATTTTCCGTAGGGGGGCATTTTCCTCTGGGGATTATTTCCAGGGGGATATTTTCCACGGGGGGAGGGGCTTAGATAATTTCGGAGACAACACTGCCTTTCCATGATGATAAATAAAAGTTCAAATAGGGATAAAATCCTTTTAATAGACAGTGTTTTTTATAACAGTGATAGAAATTCACAAAAATACCAGATATTTCGGTCACACATATGTGACACTGTATATGTGACCGAAATATCTGGTATTTTTGTGAATTTCTATCACTGTTATAAAAACACTGTCTATTGAAAGGATTTTATCCCTATTTGAACTTTTATTTATCGTCGGGGAGGGGCTATTTGCCACGGGGAGTATTTTCCGGGGGTTATTTTCCACGGGGGTATCTTCTAGGAGAGGGAGTAAACGCCGGGAGGGGGGGGGGGGGTAAAACGCCGGACACCAACGGTTTCAAGCTCCTATGTTCAAAAATGGGGAATTTTGTATTTTTGTCAGAAGAAAGATCACGGATGCTTGTTTATTTATTTTTTTCCAGAGGTGATCGTATCAATCCAGTGGTTCTATAACATCGAGAAAGGGCTCATTTGGACGGAAATTGAAAGTTCCAGTGCCTTCTTTAAGTGACCAAAAAAATCGGAGGGCAACTAGGCCCCCTCCCTCGAAATCATCTGATCAAAATTTTGAGATAGCCATTTTTTTCAGCATAGTTGAAAGGCCGCATAACTATGCCTTTGGAAAATTTGGAAGTTAAAAAATTTGCCCATTGTTTACGTATAGCATTTGTTATTGGGAAGTATGCATACATTTTTCGGCTGGGGATGGGGGAATTTTTCAACTGGTGGGATTTTCCACGGGGATAATTTTCCATGGGCAGGGAAGTTTCCGGGGGGTGAATTTTTCAGGGGATATTTACACCGTGGGAATTTGCCAGTATTTCTATACGAAATTCTTCTTATGTATTGTTTTCTCTTTACCGACTAAATTTTACGCGTGAAAATGTTAAGGATTATTTTCCGGGGATAAATTTTCCTCAAGATCGAACTGTCTAGAGAATAAATCCGTGAGGAAGAGGGATTTTTCCCGTGAATGTGTAAGTGAAACTTCCCGGCATTAATTAAAAAACAATCAGAAATTAAGTTAAAAAAGACAAGTCTTTTTAACTGAAAGTAAGGAGCAACATTAAAACTTAAAACGAACAGAAATTATTACGTATATGAGGGGGATTGCTCCTCCTCAACATCTCGCTCTTTACGCTGCAGTTTGACCTTTGTCTCAATTCTTTAAGAGCGACTCCTTAAGCACTATGTTCGTTTAACTAGAACAATAAGGAGCTTTTTTCAACAATACTAAAAAAAAACTTTAGCCTAAAGAGCGAGGTGTTGAGGAGGAGTAACCCCCTTCATCTACGTAATAATTTCTGTTTGTTTTAAGTTTCAATGTTGCTCCTTACTTTCAATTGAAAAAAACTTTTTTTTTTTAGTTAATCTATACAAGAAGCTATTTTTTTCACAAGGCTAGGCCAATAAATGCATAGGTATGTCTTTATTGTAATCTTTAGGCAATTAACAAGATAAAACACTCAAAATTCCACTCTCAAAGCAAAGCAGGAAAATTTGGCTTTGAATAGCCTAGAACAGAGAAATGATTCTCATAGGCGACAAGTCCTCCAGAGGATCAGCCTTCGTCGTGCAGCAGCCTTGCAAGTATACATTTAAACTTTTGAATTAAAAATAGAAATTATTTAAATTCAATATTTATTAACTAATCAAAATATGAACGTTATTGGCATTAGTTATTAAATGAATTTATATTTTTGATTAAGACTTACTTAACTTAGAACTTAAAAATTAGTTCTAGGCCCGATTTTTCTAGGCCAGTTTCTTTTCTATACCAAATTCCTTTTCTAGTTATAATTTCTTTCCTAGCAACGGAGCAACGCTCTATATTAACGGAGCAGTAGGCGGTCTGATCCAGAGGTCTTGGCCCCTGGGTTGGCAGCACTTGGGGTAGCAATGGAGGGTTTAATAGGTTCTCAAAGTGTTCTTTCCAGCGGTCAAATTAAAACTTTTGAAAATTCGCTCAACCAAAAAAGAAACATTTTCAAACAAATGAAAATTCGCCCGTTTTTCAAGCTTGAAGCATCTCTTATTTGCAATATTGCGAAGGATTTGCAAAACATTGGCAGTACCGAAATACTTCAGCAGGAGGCAACCATTTCTGGAGTATAATAATCTACCAAAATACATCTTATAGCATATTTGATGGTAACCTACTTCTTCTATAGCTTACCTTATGGTAAAAAGATGCTCCAGTAAGAGCTAAAGAATAACTGTTTCCCCTTTCTGAATCGTACACCCAAGAGTTACTTATATTGCTCCAAGTATGAGTTCTACTGGGAAATCCAACAATCCTATCAGGAAACTCTCTCCAAACCTAAAATTAAAAAAAAACTAATTTATGAAGCTAAATACTTATTTCAAATAGGACCATCTATATAAACAGGCTCATTCGATTGGAAATTCAAAGGGCTAGTGCCTTTTTTATAGTCGAAAGTGATTTTAGGGCAACTAGCCCCCCCCTTCTCACGCCCACCTTTTCCCCAAACACATCCAATCAAAATTTTGAGATAGCCATTTTGTTCAACGTAGTTGAAATCTGAAAATTAGGTCTTTGAGTATGACAACCCCCCCCCCAGTCCTCAGGGTAAGGGTTATAAGTTATGCCCTCGGGGCATATAAGATTTTCATAGAAAGCGTTGTCGTAGAAACTTCAAAAGAAACTTCGAATAGGACCACCTATATAAACTCTTTCATAGGGGAAGGGGGGGGGAGTTGTAATCATTTACGACGGGAGGTTGTTAAAGTTGCATATTTTCCAGAAAAGCGTTGTATAATTTCGAATGTTGCAAGATGCTGGATTTTTGGCATATTTTATACCTTTCTTTGAGCAGCACTGTAGAAAGAAATGAGGTCTTTAGAAGTGAGGTAGGTTTCAAATAGACATAATAAACATTGAAAAAAAAAACTGAAGACACAATCTGAAATGGAATAGCAAAACCCTTTAAATTGGTATTATTTTGGTTAGTTGTGATTCTTTGGAATAGTCAAAATCTAGAAGACATTTTAAATATACGATACAAGTTGTACACATTAAGTAATACAATTATTGCTTAAACAAAATTTATTAGTTTTGAATTTCCCATCGAAACTTCAAAATTAGATTTAGAGCTATTTTAGATCTGGTAATGCATACATTTCGACTACACTTGGTTTAAAGTTCATATTTAGTTTTAGTGTCATTTTATAAAAATAGGTAGATATAATAAATAGATAGATAGAAATAGATAGAAAAACAGATTTATTCAGCAAACAGTACTTCAACAATAAATCTGAGCGATAAAAGCCAATTTATCATCAAATATCCCCCACCCCCTCCACATGGCTCTCATCGCTAAAAACCAAGTCAGAAAGAAATTCCCAGCCCAATAAACAAAACAAACATACATTCGCAGCTTGGCCTAGAGACACGTAACATACGAAGGCACTAAAACATAAATTACCTAGAGATAAAAAAAAAAACATTCACAATTTTCTGAAGACACCAACGAGTTATCCTTTTTAGATGACTCACGCACAATATTCCAGGCAGTGTGAGAAGCAGTTAGAAAATTGAAGTCTAGCCTGACTGATGGATTTGATTTACATAAGTGTTTATATTTAGAGTCGTCTCATTTACTCAACTGACCAGTAATCTAAACTTGTTTGATTAAGGTTTTATTTTTTACAGCTAGTGTGTTCTGTTATTTTTCTTACCCTTACACTCTCCGATGTTAAAGGTTAATAAAATGTTTAAATTAAATAGGATCCATCATGATTTTATTGGGAATCTGATTAAACAAATGGTTTTAGCATCTTACAACTAACTGCACGGTGAGACCAAAATGTATAGAGATGCATATAGGCTATGTCCATCTACAGATTTGTACTCTGATATAGGTCAGAACAGCCTCTGGCGATTCAGCAAATAAAACACTCAGCTGTAGTATTTCCACATGAAACCGTCAGTTAAATTATTAACAGATGTAAGTTCATCAAGTTAATGAACTACTTTGACGAAATACTAAGTTAATTAAGTTAGTTAAGACAATAAGTTAATTACAAATCATTAAGTTAAATTACTTAATTAATTTTCTTCCCTTCGTTGTCACTATTCATCATCTCATCATAATATTTGATGATGAATTGTTTTATGATTATTTGATTGTTGATTGATTTGATTGATTGATTATTTGATGAAATATTCGATGATGATAAGAATATTTGGATTTTCTTTTTTGTACTGCAGTAAGTTCTTTTTTTTAAAGTGCTTTTCAATTGTCATTTCTTTCTTCTTCTTTATTAAAGGTCAAACTTAAATTCTTGGTTCGCTCAAGCTTTGCTTTCTAATGGATTAAGTGGATTTCTTAAGCGCATTAAGTTTCTTTCTTAACTTAGTAGTGGTTTAAGCTTCTTTGAGTTTGTGGTTCATAAGGTTCAAAGTACATCTTTTTTTATTACAATTTTCGCGGCTCCATCGACAAAGATGATATGCCACTAGTCCGAGTAATTTCTTCATTTTATTTTATGCTCGCCTTTAAATGTTTGTTATACCTTCGCTTGAATGTTTCTAGCGAGTGGTTTTCAGGGATTACCTCAGCTGGAAGGCTATTCCAGGTGGCAGTGGCTCGTCTGACGAAGTCCATATTTAGGTATTCCCGATTAGATGTACCCAATCGGGAGTCATACCGGGCTGTATTTTGACGAGATTCCTTTAAAGGCTTTGCTCCTTCAGGAGCAAGCTTCGATAACTCATCTGACTGAGGGGAATACACGTATTTGTAAGAGACTAACATAATTACCTGGTTGAACCAATCCTGGATTGATTGCAAGGGTTTTGCACCAGGGTTTCCAGAAGTTGCTGCGCGAGCTGTTCAATTTTGAGCACGGCGAGGAGAAGCGATATGGCTATTTGGTAGCACCGGCAAAAAGAGGGTATGCATGTTTCATGACTGGTCTGATTCATGACTTGAAAAGAGGCAATATGGACTCATCACGGAGGATACTTATTCATCTTAGGATAACTCCTAGCTTCCAGGAGCAAAAGGATTTCACTTTGTTGGAGAGCAAATGCTCTTTTTTCGGAAGAAAAAAGAAACAGAGCATATGTTTCTTTAAAGTCCTGTTTAAATTTCTGGCTCACTCAAGCTTTGCTTTTGAGCCTTATTATTTATTTATAATGATTCTATGTTAAATTATTAAACACTAACAAATTAATGAACGAATGAGAGAAAATAAAAGTTAGCTTTAGTACCGCAAAAGATATTTTAAAAATGGTAGCATTTTTCAAATAAATTTCAAAATGAACAGCATTAAAACAGAAAGTAAAAATCTCTAGGGTTTGAAATGTAGGAAAATTACCATAAACACTACATTGCAACTATCATAAAATGACATGTAAAATCAAGCAGAGCCATTTTATCGCCATTGTATGTTTTTCCAGCCGCTTCATGTGGAACAGGTGGATCAGAATAACTAATTCCATACGAATCGCCATAATTTTTGTACCATTATTTTGGTATCATAATTATGGTACATAATTTTGGTACCACAATTTTGGTACTTTTTGACTGACCGTAAATAAACCAATAAACTGAAAGAAATGTGTTTGCATACCACTTGTCAGGGCTAGAAAGAAAGGCTAAAATGGTTAGGCCACATTTGCAGATAAGATGACTAGGCCATATTTTGGCGTTGTCAATGCTCATAACACTAAGCTTGTGCTAATTTGTTGATATTTCTTTCGAATTTGTAGCCAAATGATTCTAAGCTACAAACGTGAGATCTTTTTAGAATAACTTTGGCATCAGGAGAATAAAAATAGGCATGACAAAAAAAAGAAAGAAGGATATGTAACACCATAATAAAATGGCATTTGCACAAATGACATTATATAAATATATTCATATATTTTAATAAAAAATAACAATAGATTAACTTCACTTTAATAAAAAAAATATTAAAGTTCAATAAGTCAATATATACGTTTGCGATTCTACCTACACCAGAGGCACGAGCCAATACTTTATCTGAATTTAACATGGGAATGTATTGTTAAGTTTCTTTTTAAAACTTAAAAAGAAAGTTCAATAAGAGTTTAAGACAATCAATAGACAGGTGTGTATACGGAGGCACCTAAAGGGGGGTAAGCATAGCATATATTGAATACGTAACCTAACCTAATCTAGGTACCTCCCTTCCCTAAACCCCCCAAAAAACAATCGTTTGAATATTGTAAACTCAATGAGAAACCACGTTTCGTCTCTGGTTTCCTTGTACAGTCTATACTGTACAAGTACTAACTGTATTAATACACTGTACTATACTGTACTAATGGAGACCCGAGAGAAACAAGAGTCACTATGGGAGGGCCAAATATCTGAAAATCAGACCGAGCGGAGAGATGCGAACTGCGAGGACCAGTCATAGCAAGCGAACGGATGCTAGACAAATCAATATCATAAATTTTATTTAATCACAAAATCTGTAGGTATTTTCCGACATTTTATGCCTTTAAAAAAATTCCTTCAATTCAATTCAATTTATTCAAATAAAAACGAAACATAACACCAATAATGCGAGTAAGTTTTCGTTTTACGTCTTTTGATAGTTATGATGGGAGATCAGGACATTGCTCAGACTCTAGGGGAAATAAAAAAAGCAGTTTCAAATATTCCACAACTCACGAAAAGCATTCAAAATGCACAATCAATTTTGGCAGGGATAGAATCTAAGTTGCAGGACTTTGCCATAAATCAAGTAAAGACATCCCAAGAAATAGCAGAAATTAAGAGCGAATTAAAGGAGTCACGTAAGAGAAATTTTAGATTGGAAAAGGAACTAAAACAAACCAATCTTATGTTCTATGGGATGCCGCATCCAAATAATCCGAACTCTAAACTAAGTGAGGACATTATAGTATGTATTAACAATTCTGTGCCCAACCTTTCACTACCAAATAATGAAATACGAGATGCTCTTCGACTGAGAGGACCCTCGAACCCCCGCCCTATCCTTGTTAAATTCACGACCAAAATGACTCGTGATGCTGTCCTACGTAATGCTAAACTGTTTAAAAGAAATGGAATTTCAATCACCCCAGACTATACACCAGAGGAACGGGAGGCCCGAAAAGCATTAAGACGCCTGATAACCCAAGCTATAAGTGAAAACAGAGCATTGAAATTGCGTGGTACAAAAATATACATAGACAACCAGATTTTTTCTTATGATTTTGATAAAAAAAAGGTCGTAGAGGCTGCAAAATCGGCAAATGGTCAGCAACCGACCGGAGTTGATAGTTCAAAAAGGGATTCTATTCCTCGTCGGGCCTACATACGATCCCCATCAAGTGATAGTGACTCTTGTTCGGACATAGAAAGTAGTAACGCTAACGATAGTGATGCAACTGTCTACGAAAGGCCAATGACTACCGCGGATCCCACCAAACCAGGCGGAAGCGGGATAAACGAAGGGTCAGTAAAAGGGAAAAGAACTTTAGATTCTATTATAAGCCCCAATGATGACCACAAACAAGGGAAAAGAAATGTAAGAACGAACAGTAGCTCAAAAACGGACAAAAAACCGAAAAACCGGTGTTCACAGATGCCTCACGAAAAGCCACCATTCGTGTTAACTGAATAGGACACAAGCCATATACAAAAACTGTCCTTAGTCACATGGAATATACAAGGTTTAAGAAACAAGAGAGAGTTGTGTTTAAATAACTCATTTTTGACAGCAATGGTGACGTGTTTTGTAGAGACATGGTTGTTGCCAGAGGAAGATGTTATAGTGCGCGGATACGAAGTTTTTCGAGTGGACAGGGCTACATCGCGAAACTATAGAAACTATGGAGGAATAGTTGTACTAGTAAAGAGTGACATGTTCAAAAATTTGCGTCGCCTGTCAAGTAAATCTGAAAACTTGATTTGGTTGCGCGGAAAGTTTCAGGAAAAATGGTTTATATTTGGTTTTGTATATGTGTCCCCAGAAAATAGCTCATACTGTATTGAGGATACATGGTAGGCCTATATATTAGAGGAAGAGTTGAGTTCAGTGAAATCTCATTACCCAAGTGATTTAGTTTTTCTAGCAGGTGATTTTAACGCATATACTTCCGTACAACAAGAATTAAATGTAGATTTTGTTTCAGATGATGATGACCCTTGTGAGATGATACCTTCAGTTTACCTTATCCCACGAAGTAGCCAGGATCGACAAAGAAAAATTAATTCATGGGGGAGGAAGCTGCTGGCACTGTGCGGAGGTCATGGGCTAGGGATTGGGAATGGCAGATTTGGGGAAGATGGTGATTTGGGTGAGTACACTTGCATTTCTGGACCTTGTTTTAGTTTAATAGATTATGTATTGGTGGACACGGGACTCGAGGCTGAATCCCTTAATGTAAAAGTAATCCATCAGTCTGGATCTGATCATTTCCCACTTAAATTAGAATATGAGATGAAAGAATATAGACGTAGACGGTCAACAATGAATCAAAATAGGATACTGGCTAAAGATAAAGGTGAAAGAAAAAACAAGCCGAAAATTCCGCCCCGGATTTACTGCGAATGGTCGAATGAACAATGGCTATCTGTACAAGAGGCTTTTCTTAGTGAACCAGTACAAGAGGAAATGAGCCAGTTAAGGTCTGATATGGAATTACCAAAATCAGAAACAGATGAAGTAGTCGAAAGGCTTATGGGAATTGTAAGTAATGTGCTCACACCTATGAAAACAAGAAAAGAGAAACAGAAAGATTTCTATGACCAAGAGTGTAAAGAAAGTAGTTCAAACCTGAATAATCCACTGCTTACAGTAAAAAGATTCTTGGGAGAGGAAGAGGAAAAAAATATTGCGCTAAGAGAATATAGGCAAGCAAGAAAAAAGCATAAAAAACTAATCAAAAAGAAAAAGAAAGAATACAGATTTCACCAACAAGCAGCTTTATGTAAGAGTTTTAAAGAAAGCAACAGCCAAGAGTTCTGGAATAAGTTAAAAAATATGTCATCCAATAAACAAAGAAACGATTCCCTGAAAATTCCACCACCGGAAACATGGCCATCTTATTTTCAATCACTACAGAAAGATGCAGAAAAAAACGAACAACACACTAGAGGAAAGGATAAATCAAGCAGATTGCGAACAAGGACCTTTCCCTCTTAGAGAAACAGATTACGCCCTCTTTGAACCCATTACCCCAGAAGAAATAAATGATTCATTGCAAAAAATGAGAGGGGGCTCAGCACCTGGGTCAGACGGAATCCCAGTTAAGATATTTAAATCGATAAGGAATATCATCATCCCCGTGTTAACATCATTGTTTAACCTAGTAATATCTACGACACATTGGCCACTAGCTTGGAAGCCCTCACTCGTATTTCCCCTATTTAAAAAAGGTAGCCCGGCCGTTCATGCAAACTATAGGCCTATAAGTCTTTTAAACAGTGGGGGGAAAATTTTGGAAAAAAATTTGGACAAACGGCTTGGAAAATGGATGGAGGCGAATAGTATTCTAAATGAAGAACAAGGTGGATTCAGACCGGGATATTCGACAGTGGATCGAGTATTCATTTTAAATGCAATGATACAAAAATATTCTAAAGGAAATAGTAAATTATACGCTGCGCTTATAGACCTACAGAAAGCGTTTGATAACGTAGATAGAATTTTGTTGTTTGAAGCTTTGAGTGAAATTGGATTACCACATCAGTTTATGAATATAATAGCTTCGATGTATTCATGGACTAAAAGTTTAGTGAAAATTCCACAACAGGGTGTCTCTTCCTCTTTTCCTGTAAGTAAGGGAGTTTTACAGGGAAGTACTCTATCTCCAAAATTATTTTGTATATTTATTAATGATATTGTGCAATTTTTCCAACACCAATGGGCACCAACACTTCGTCTTGGAAATTTGAATCTTTCAATGTTGCTTTTCGCAGATGACATAATTTTACTGGCTGATTCTGAGGAAAATCTACAGTCTCTACTGAATATCCTAGCAGAATATCTGCAGAAAAAGAAACTGAAGGCTAATGTATCGAAAAGCAAAATATTGATGTTTAACAAAAAGCAACCAGAGCTACCCCCCAAGTTTTATTTGGAAGGTCAAATTTTAAAAATAGAAGAGAAAGCAACATATTTGGGCTTTACAGTAACACGAAATGGTAAATGGACACAACATATATCAGCAACTACGACAAAAGGGAAAAATGCACTTTTCGGTATTTACAGAAGCAACGTTACAACAGGAATAAGCGATCTCAGCCTTCATAAACATATATTTATCACAAAAGTTCTACCCATACTGCATTACGGAGCAGAAATTTGGGGCTACCAGACTGCCCAAGGATTAGAAACTCTACAACTACAATACTACAAGCATGCATATGGGCTACATAAAACAACTCACTCTCTAGTATTGAAAGGTGACCTAGGCATCTACAGTTTAAAAATACGAAGAAAGATACAGATGATCAAGTTTTGGCTCAAAATCCTGAATTTACCCAAGGAAAGACTTATTTCTGCTGCTTATAAGGATCTTCTCACCCAAAAAAGTAAAACCACTTGGACAGCACAGATCAGAAAAATACTACAGGAAACAGGCTTTTCAAACGCGTGGAATGGAGGACAGGGACCACTGGACCAAGAAAACTTCATAAAGGAATTCCAAGCAAGATTGCACGACCATGAAATTCAACTTTGGTGGATAGCTTTAGATAAGTCGACTAGTCTTACTTTGTATAGAGATATAAAGCGGATTTATGGACAGGAGACATATTTGAAGCTGAGATTACCTAGTAAGTATATGAAAACGTGGATTCAGCTTCGAGCCAATTGTCTACCAATACAAGGAAAAGAAGTTTGGAAAAATAGAGAAGGTCCGGAAACGCAGCGTACTTGTCTAAAATGTGGTGAGAATGATTTTGGGCTGGGTCATTTCCTCCTGCGATGCCGGCGGCTTTCTCATATAAGGGGGGAGGTTTTGAAAGAGGGTAATGATTGGCTACTTCGGGGGATTTTGAGTTCGGATTCACCACAAACGGTAGTAGGTGTGGTGAATTTTGCATTGAAGGGTATGAGTGTTGATTAAGAGGATAGTGATTTTAGTATGTATTCATTTGGGTATGAATTTGATTAAGCGGATAGTGATTTTAGTATGTATTCATTGAAGGGTATGAGTGTTGATTAAGAGGATAGGGATTTTAGTATGTATTCATTTTATTTATCCTTTTTCTTTTCTTTTTGTTTTGTATATGGCTGTAAAAAAGCTTTAATAATACATTATTATTATTATTAATAATAAGGATCCTGGAAGCGAACTTGTTGAGGACCATAACAACAAAAAATTGAAAATGAAGAAGAGGAAAAAAAAGAAAAAAGAAAGAGAAAACACGGGTAAATTAAAGCAAATTGATTAAAAAATTAAAAAATTATAATATCAAAGTTAAGTAACATTGTCATACAGCGTGCGAAAACTTGTGGATAGCTCGATACTGGAGGGTATTATATTCCATTGAAGTATAGATTTATAAATGGGGGATCGCTGGGCGGAGCAAGAGACACACTTGGGGACAATAAAGGAACGGTTGGATGAACGGAGACAGAGGATGTTCACGTTCCTTTTTTTTCAACCAGAATCAGTGAGGTCTAATCCGGTCTAAAAAAAAGGACTTTCATGCATAGTCAAAACTCCATGTTTTCCCTTAAAACGGAACTTTCTATTAAAAGCATCAATGATGCCCAATGACACTGCCTCTTCCCCCCCCTCAGTCTCATCCTTTCTTTCAAATTACTGAGTTCTTTATACCATTTATGGATTTGAACTCTGTTGATTTAAATTGTTTTAACTTTTTTTTTCATAGTGTAGCTTTAAATTTTAATTAACTCTTCAGACGGTTTCGCCATTTTTTTTGGTATCTCGTTTTCCTTCTGATTGAAAAGCGTTGAATATGTATTTTTTGTTACTTTGATTTACACTTTGCAAATCAAATTTGTATTCCATGCTCTACCCATTCCTAATCTTTTCTAGGCCAATTTTAGCATTTTTCTAAATCTTGCCAATATTCTTAACGTTTTCCCACGTGTATCTTGTGGAAAGTGTACAGTACTAAAGCGCGACAAAACAACACGATCCCCCAAGTTACGGGGTACGTTCATAAATATATTCCAGTTGTGCGTATCACTTATAATTGAGAGCGTTTTACACCCTTCGTTCAATCTATAGGCCTACATCTATGGGGACCTTAAGTGGAACTGTCTCTAAGCTAGGCAGAGATACAAAGGGCTGGTAGAGTTTCTTTAAACGGAAGAAACCGATTTGTCAATACATTTTTACTAGATCTTATAATGATCAAAGGCTTACAAATCTCAGGCCACTGATCTCCTGAAATACACAATTTCAAATTATTGCAAAAGGATCTCACTTTGAGCAAAAGTGATTTTGCTCAAATTAATAAATTAATAATGTAAATTTGACATTAATAATTTGCTCATTTTATAATTAATCATTATTAAAGGTACTTGTATGATATACCCCCTGCAGCTCAAGTTGTTCATGCATTGACGCAGAGTAAACCGTTTTTTTTTCGCTAGTTTCTTTTAACTTAGCGTGAGAAAGACCAAGAGAACTGACAGAAGAGATTGGCAAGGCCATTTCCAGGGGGGGG
>JAQQPU010010475.1:928-11709 GCA_029168905.1 Artemia sp. Kazakhstan ARC1039 | reverse complement strand
CCCCCCCAAAAAAAAGTCAAAAATTAGTAAAACCCCCCCTGAACAAAAATCCTGGATACGGCCCTGGAGATTGGAAATACATAATTTGGGATATATATTTGCACATTAGGGAGATGGGGATAAAGTATTTGGAAAGTGTGAAGTCAAAAAACATACTTCATAATATCAAAATAATTGTAGCTAACACATTTTACATCCAGACACGCTGTCTTTTACCCCCTCCCCCCTAATGTGCAAATATAAAGCCCAAATTTGTTTCTAAAGTATTATATTTTTATCATACTGAGGTATATTTTATTAGGATTAACCTAACTTTAATTCTTGACCAGCAGGGGGTATATCCTACAAGTACCTTATTAAATTCAAAATATGCATTTAAACTTTTGAATTCAAAATAGAAATTATTTAAATTCAGTATTTACTAACTAATCACAATATGAACGTTATTGGCATAAGTTATCGTACGTACGTCTATACCTCCATCCCATGATTTTCTCACTCCATCCTCCGAGTTCGGGATCTTGTGCGTATATGACATTTATTTTCAATGCTCCAGTACAAGCCTTACCTGATATCCGAATTCCAGTTCATCGATGGTAAGCATGTTAATATCATCATCTAAAGAAAGTAAGGCCTCGGTTTGAATTTCTTTATATCGAAGAAACCGATTTGTCAGTATGTTTTTGCTAGATCTTATAATGGTCAAAGGTTTACGAATCTCAGGCCACTAATCTCCTAAAATACACAAATTCAATATTAATTAATTAATCAATATATGAAGCGTTAATTTGTTTGTTATTAAATAATTTCAGATTTTTTATTCAGACCATTGATCCCCTAAAATAGACATATTTTATTAAATTGATATTATATATTTAAACTATTGAATTCAAAATACAAATTATCTCAATTCAATATTAATCAATTAATGAAAATAAGAATGTTAATTGTATTAGTTATTAAATAAATTTGGATTTTCAATTTAGCCCATTGATTTCCTAAAATACACAAATTACTAATTATTATTGAATTTAAATTGTATATTTAAACTATTAAATTCGAAATAGAAATTATTTCAATTCAATGGAAGTTTTTATTAGTTAAATAAACTCATATTTTTTATTCAGACTGACTTAACATACTTAAATTAAAGGTTAAAAATTAGTTCCTCTTGTACTTCCAGAGTCGCCAAGGGCATCCAAGAAGAGCCTCTAGTCTATTCTCAGCTCAGTATAAATACTAAACAGTAGCGAAAATTTGTTTTAGAAATGGGCCACATCAAAGCGCACGGGAAGGGATTTTCCCTTTGCGGCATAGCAACAACTTCAGTTGCAACTTGGAATTCAATCAGATCATAGCACAGATATGAAATTTTTACTGTGAATCAGATCAACATATTACTATCCTTCCCCCTTACGAAAGAACGATTTGTAGAAGTTCCCCTTTACTAATTTTCATTGGTATAAAGGAGAAAGAAGTTCTCCCTTATAAATTTTTATTGTTTTTCTTCATTATAGTTTAATTGTAAGTACTAATTGAGCCATGCATAGAAAACATCAAAAAACAGGTCTCCCATAATCCCATTGTAATAAGCAAAACATTTCTCATTGCGCGTGCGCGAAGGCAGAGTCATGAAGACAAGTTAGAGACTGATGTATCCCAAAAATCTTTAATAGAGGGTATTGGGCTATTCGCTACTGTTTAATATTTATATCGAGTGTCTCATGTCTGTCACTGCCAACATGTCTAGGCGCTTGAGTTACAGATAGACTGAGATTTAGGAGGTCTAGGTGCGTTAGAAGCTATTCTTCGTTCAGCATCCAAAAGGCTGCCACTAGAGGGCAGCTTTAGAAGAAGAGTTTCAGGAATTCGAGTGGGCGGACTTCCATTTGATTAATTTTTGTAACCTAAGCTTTCTCATGTAAGCTACAATGAAAGCGTTCACCGTAAACTTTTGTAAGTCAAAGACTTACAAAAACCGTTCGCTCTAATAAATTAATCAATTTTAGTAGAAATAGTGCTTCAAGAATTTTATCCTCCACAATTTCTTGTTTAAACTTACTTACTTACTTGTAATTGTGGCGGGAATCAGGTGTTTCCCCCTTGCCCGGTATCAAGGATCTTCGAGACCTGTTTAAACCACGTAGTGCAGTCTACTGCCAACTCCTTTGCAAATGGGAGCCATTGAGTTGTCCATCTGTGACCAAACTTTCTGAGCTCCCCAATTGGTCCAAGGTCTGATTTAACCAAGTTCCACCTGCTTTTCCGCTGTCCTTCTTGGCGGCTCTTCCATGTGCTGAGTGGCTCAGCCAGAAGGATTCGGCGAGGTAAGTACTCTCTTGGCCTCCGTAAGAAATGGCCCAGCCATTTCAGTCGACGCTCCTTGATCGTGATGTCAACGCATCTCCTGATACCACAGATTCGTCGTATATCCACGTTTTACATGCGATCATTCAGATTCAACTTAAGGAAGCTATGCAGACAGTTATACTCAAACACCTTCAGTGCATTTTCATGTTTCCGCTTTACTCACCAAGTTTCGCATCCATAAAGAAGGATTGTTCGAACCAAAGCCAGGTAGACTCGAACTATAGTTCTTACACAAATTTCACGCCGGTTCCACAACGGTCTTCTAAGCGAAGCAAAGACCGTCTGTGCTTTCTGCAATTGCTGCTGAATATCGGCGTCAGAAGATCCATCAGTACAAAGCTGGGAGCCAAGGTTTGTGAAGCTATTGATCTGATCCAACTGTACTTGATTTAGAGTTAACGAAATAGGATCAGGGTGATTTATTACCATAAATTTTGTCTTCCCTGTGCTAATTTTCAAGCCAATGCGATCTGCCCAAGTAACTACCTTATCGAGCATAGTTTGAGCTTTCTCTGGATCCGAGAAAATTGCGACATCATCAGAGTATTCAAGGTCTCCAAGTGAAAGATTATGTCCCATCTGAACTCCTGGATGACAAGATAGTGCATTTTCAAACACCCAATCAATACAGTAGCTAAACAGAGTCGGAGACAGGCCGCAGCCTTGTTTTACTCCCAACTCAACCGGATATTCTTCAATCTCTTCTCCGTAAACTCGAACTCGGCTCAGAGAACCCTTGTAGTATGCTTTAAGTAGTCCCAGAAATTTAAGGACATTCCATCATTTTCAAAAATTTTCTAGTTTTTGGCGAGTGATCGAATCGAAGGTGGAAACAAATTCCAGAAATATCAGGATCAGGGGCAAATTACTACTACTACTACTACTAACAACTCACCGCAGCACCAAGCCGCCTGAGGCCAACACAGCTACGCACGCTCCTCCTCCATCCCAATTATACCTTTCAAACTGCTGGATAATGAGGCGGAGTGCAAAATTATTGTCAGTGCAGCCTCTACCAGGACGGAAACCGGCTTGATTTTCACGAATTCTTTTCTCCCTTGCCCCCTTGAAGCGGTTAAGGAGGCTAATCCCAAAAATTTTTACTGCAATGTCAATTAGACTTATTCCTCGGTAATTCTTGTTTAAACTGTAGCATCATGTCTAGCTAGACAGTTTTAGCCAGAAAAATATTAGAAAGTATATTCTGAATCCCTCCCAGTTGACTGCGGTGTACCCCAGGGCATCCTGCTATGTCCAACCCTCTTTATTTTAGTGGTCAACAATCTTACATCGCGTCGGAATGACCGTCCGAAATTTTTCAACAACCTTTTGCAGGTAGAAATTTGTAAAAAAAAAAAAAAAAAAAAAAAAAAATATAGATAAAAAAAAAAAAAAAAACTGCCTAAAAAGTGACTCTTAACAGGTGCCCTAGAAGATTTAGCAGCAGAAGTAATTGCCCTAAATATGAAGGTAAACCACAAAAATCAAAGATTTTGACAATAAATTACTTGAGTCTGAACCCAAATTTCTATGATCGATTCCACAAGAAACTCAAGTTTAAAATACGTAGCTTTTACGAGTAATCATCAGATGTGATTTCAGCTGGCGACCACACGCTGACAAAATCACTTTGAGCAGGCCGTACACTTTCCCCTGATTATACAGAATTTTATTGAAAAAAGGAATTAAATTATTGATGAATACACAAATTATCATAGCCAGGATGCTCGTTAGTCTCAAATCATGAGCCTTAATTAGACAAACCACATTCTACGCCTTTAAGGTTATATTTGCTGCATATAGATATCTTGCAGCATCTGCTTTGTCAATACTGCTGGTAGGCTTATTAAATATGCTTTAAACTGTCATGTGTATCAGGCACACTTGTAGGAATTTATTTTAGAGGGGTCACATTTAGAAAGGGGAGTGAAGGTAAAAAAAATATACTGTTTATTTATACAAAAATAAAGGAAATAATGGAAAATCGTAGTATTTAGAGATATAGGGAGGGACACAAGGCCCCTTGTGGACATGCTTGATCAATTATGACCGCAAAAAGATTTTAAGGGAAAGAGCGACATTTTGGGGGCATACAATTTTGATAATAAACAAACAATAGGCGAATTGCCTAGAAATAATAAAAAAAAGCGGAAATTTCACCAGATATTGGATGTGCCACGAATCCAAGGGCTTACCCTAGCTAAATTTGCTTGGCCCAAACCGTTGTTGGATCTATTTTTTGTTTAATTTACTTTCTAATAAGACTGTATTTTTTAAAATCAAATCTAAAGCTATAATTTCATAATTTTTCTGACCCAGGGAGGTCATTTCCAATCTTGGCTAGGGTACGGTTCTCACTAACATTTTCACTACTCGATAATGCAAAAAAAAGGCATTCAAGATCAATCTTAGGCTATAAATCTGTCCAGCAAGAAAAAGGGAAAAAAACCTACTAGGTCTAGCCTTGGTAAAGGCATTTTATCCCCCCCCCCCGCCTCACGGCGACCCAGCATATAAATATGCTTTATAACACTGAATAAATATGTCAAGAAGGCAGGTTCGGTTACTCTGAATTACACGCGCAGTCTTTCTGGAACCAGGAACTGTTCCTTCCCCCGCCACACCCCAATTAAGAGTCACCTCCCAAGCAAGAGAGGCAGAAAGATCCCTATAACAACTTCAATCTACAGCAAAACAGAATTGTATAGCCTGAGTTCTATTTCGTCTTTTGTTTCCAACTTGTATGGCTACCTCTATTTTAATCTGCTCACACCTCTTTATATTCCCTGTCTCTTTTTTTTGCAAAAACTGCTCTTTTTTGCTTTGGCTGATTTTGGTTTCTTAATTTTATTTTGTATATCGCTGTTTTTTTTTTGTTTTTTTTTTCTTTTGGGGAAACAAGAATCTATAATTGAAATTGGATCTAAAAACGTATCTTGAAATTTCATGATTATGGCAACAACAACAAAATCATGAACCCCCCCCCTCCCATACAATAAAATAAAAATAAGCAATAACCTTATTGAAAAATAACCTTCCCAAAAGGTTATGTGGTAAGATAGAAAAAGGCAGGGGTGTCAGTTCACGAAAAAGTATGGGAAGAAAAATTATTTTTCAAAATTTAAGGGGGTAGTACAATTTTTTGGTTTATTTCGATTATTTGAAGAGACCAAGAAAATTTATTTTTCATAATTTAGGGCAAAATCTAGCGGATAAATTGCCCTCTTCCTCGTCCCCAACTAATTGACGTCCCTGGAAGAGGGGCATTTTATACTTCCCTTAGGTAATCATAGTTTACCGTTGGTGATTATATGGTAATACACGATAATTCTGGTGATAGATTGTTTTATAGAGGTTCCCAACCACTAAATTTAACCCCTAACCTCATTAAATGCATTGGATGACATTGTAGTCATTTAAGAGCACAATCAAATATATAAAAAAGAGTACAAGTCTTACGTGAAGGAGTGGCCTTTAACTGATTGTTCCAAACTAATACAATATGTACCAGAGAAGGGGTAGCAGCTAAACTTCTGATTATTGCGTACAAGCTCTCCAACCGATTATATGTGAGTACTACCGCAGTAAATCCTTGATATTTTGGTGGACCCATTGGCAGAATGACAGCATTCGGGTTAGACATCTAAACATACGATATAAGAATAATGACAACAGTTCAAATTATAAAATATACTTGCTTTAAAGAATTTATATAATTTTAGTGGAAATATAATAAAATTATGATGGTAGTAACTAGTAAGTAACTATGACGGCACTAGACCCTTAAGGTCCAAACCAGTGGTGTTGATCTCCGTTTCGTGACCCTCAGCCAGGAAGTGCAATGGGGGGCTGGAGGCCAGCCATCCTGTGCTTTAACACAACCTTCCTACTTACCTTCCCCAGATTTCTCCAGGTACCCATTTAGAGCTAGGTCGACTCTGGCTAAGCAGACAGGGTCACACCAATGACCCGCGTCCCAAATCCAAATAACTGGCCACGCCAGGGATCGAACCCGTTCCCCTTAGCACAAAGAATTTTCAACCCAGCGCACGTCGACTTAGCCAGGACGGCTAATTATGATGATAGTGATAATTTTAATATGATTATATATTTCTATTGTTATTAGTACAACAAGAACGACTACTACTACAACCTGAAAACTCAAAGGAGCGCCAAGCGACTTAAGGCCAACCCTGCTCCTTCTAGACCTCAATCTGTTTAGAGCTTCAATCTATACTCCCTCCAATGATGTTCTTGTCTCCGTAAAATAAAAAAAATCCTTTTCCCATCCTATTCACGGACGTCCGGCTTCTAGGTTTTCAAAAAAGCACTATTTTGGAAAGAGTATTTTAAACAGTGTGCCGTTCGAAAACTGTGCTTCTCTCCCGCTTTCTAGGGCTACAATCAGGCTTTCTATGGCTATAGGCTCATATACGCTCCTTCTCCACCTCAATTTGTTTAGATGTTCACTCTTTACTCCCTCTAATGATGTTCTTACCTCGCTAAAAAAAAAAAATAAAAATAAAGACCTTTTCCCATTCCATCCACGTACGTCCTGCTTATAGATTTTCGAAAAAGAACTATTTCGGAAACAGTACTTCAAACAGTAAGCTGTACGAAAAATATGGTTCTGTCCTATTTTCCAGGGCTATAATCAAGCTTTCTAGGGCTGTGAACTGAAATACCACCTCACAGTGTTAAGAGTTTCGCTCTTTACTCCCTCCAATGATGTTCTTATCTCTCTTTGAAAAAAAAAAAATCACGACCTTTTCCCATCCAATCCAACGACGTCTTACTTACATGTTTTGAAAACAGTATTTCAAGCAGTAGGATGTACGAAAAATTTGGTTCTGTCCCACTTTCTAGGGCTATAGGCTCAAACACGCTCCTCCTCCACCTCAATCGTTTTAGAGCCTCACCCTTTGCTCCCCCCCCCCCTCAATGATGTTCTTATTTCCAAAAAAAGACATTTTACCATCCTATTCACGGAAGTCCTGCTTAAAAGCTAAAGAAGTCCTGCTCCACCAAAATTTCAAGGATTTCCGCTGATCTCCGTTTCGTGGCCCTCAGCCAGGAAGTGCAATGGGGGCTGGAGGCCAGCCATCCTGTGCTTTAACACACCCGTCCTGCTTACCTTCCCCAGATTTCTCCAGGTACCCATTTAGAGCTGGGTCGACTCTGGCTAAGCAGACAGGGTCACACCAATGACCCGCGTCCCAAACCCAAATAACCGGCCACGCCAGAGATCGAACCCGTGCCCCTTGGGACAAAGAATTCTCAACCCAGCGCACGTCGACTCAGCCAGGACGGCTAATTATGATGATAGTGATAATTTTAATATGATTATATATTTCTATTGTTATTAGTACAACAAGAACGACTACTACTACAACCTGAAAACTCAGAGGAGCGCCAAGCCACTTAAGGCCAACCCTGCTCCTTCTCCACCTCAATCTGTTTAGAGCTTCAATCTATACTCCCTCCAATGATGTTCTTGTCTCCGTAAAATAAAAAATCCTTTTCCCATCCTATCCCCGGACGTCCTGCTTGTAGGTATTCAAAAAAGCACTATTTTGGAAACAGTATTTTAAACAGTGTGCCGTTCGAAAAATGTGCTTCTCTCCCGCTTTCTAGGGCTATAATCAGGCTTTTTATGGCTATAGGCTCATATACGGTCCTTCTCTACCTCAATCTGTTTAGAGGTTCACTCTTTACTCCCTCTAATGATGTTCTTACCTCGCTAAAAAAAATAAAAATAAAGACCTTTTGCCATTCCATCCACGGACGTCCTGCTTATAGGTTTTCGAAAAAGAACTATTTCGGAAACAGTACTTCAAACAGTAAGCTGTACAAAAAATATGGTTCTGTCCTATTTTCCAGGGCTATAATCAAGCTTTCTAGGGCTGTGAACTCAAATACCACCTCAAAGTGTTAAGAGTTTCGCTCTTTACTCCCTCCAATGATGTTCTTATCTCTCTTTAAAAAAAAATCACGACCTTTTTCCATCCAATCCAAAGACGTCTTACTTACATGTTTTGAAAACAGTATTTCAAGCAGTAGACTGTACGAAAAATTTGTTTCTGTCCCATTTTCTAGGGCTATAGGCTCCTCCTCCACCTTTATTTTTTTAGAGCTTCACTCTTTGCTCCTCCCCCCCCTCAATGATGTTCTTATTTCCCAAAAAAAGACATTTTCCCATTCTATTCACGGAAGTCCTGCTTAAAAGTTTCCAAAAAGTAATTTCAAACAGTAAGCTGTACGAAAAATGTGGTTCTATCCCGCTTTCTATGGCTATAATAAGAGAAAGATTGATATGGCTAAGACACATTTGCGGATGAAGGATGAAAGATTTCCAAATATTGTCAATGTCAGTTAACCATCTAGGGCAAAACGAAAGGCAGTTCGTCCCCCAATGGGGTAGGAGAAGGTCGCAAGCAAGGACTTAATGAAAAAAAGAACTTCTTGGGAGTGTGTAAAGTGGAGCTTAGAATAGACTGGGATGGATAAGGAGTGTGCGTAGTTGTGTTGGCTCCGCCCGGCTTGGTGCATCAGTGAGTTGTTAATAGTAGTAGCAGTGTATCATCCTTGATTGGTAAATTTTAAACTAGCAATCTTAAAAGTTCTTCCATTATTACCCGTGAAAGCGGGGTGACCCCTTGACAATTCCTGTGGGAATCATCTAGTATATCTTCATAAGGTATTTTGAAACGCGCACGTTTATAAATAATCAAATACAAAACAGTATATAGCAGTCAATACATAGCAGGATTTTTTAAAATTTTCTGCTACTGAAGATGAAAAGACAAGTATTTTAAAGCCTAGGAAATGAACAGTTTTGTTGTTTTTGGATTGTTTCCAAAGGTAATAAAAAATTATATCTAGGTGGGGGGGGGATGAGGGAGAAATTTAACCTCTGTCATCCCCACCCCAATTGGTGCCTGTCAGTTTTTTCAATAGAAATACCAAAAATAAGACATTTTTTTTTAATCTAATGAAGGCTGCAATTTTTTTGGTTTTCTGATTTTTTCAATGAACATACCAAAAATAGGTATATTTTAAAATGTAGAATTTAGGGAAAAATTGAGCCCCTGTAATCCTTCTCCACATCTCAAATGATTCCCCTGGGTAAAGGTCTAGTCTAGCTAACACATATTGAAACTAAAGTTGTACTAGAATCTGGCAATGTGAATAAAAACTGTGCATTTGATACCATTGCTTATATTTTTACTGGAAATTCTTCTAGCAACATGAAAGTTAATAATAATATATTCGAAGTTCTGTATAATAAACTAAATTGCAAACAGTCCCCCCCCCCCCCAAAAAAAAAAATTAAAACACACTTGCAGCAGTGTGGCTGCATTGATGCATAGACCTAAATATGAAAGAAATGAAAAAAACATAAGCCAAAGAAGAAAATATTTAATTTTCTTTTAAAAAAAGGGATTAATTGTAGTAATTTCCAGGATAAATTATAATTCTTTTTTAAAATTATTAATTTTTTAATTTTATTAAGAGACAATTCTTAATTTTTCTCATTAGAAAGCTTTAAGGATCAATATCGTCTATTCTGGCCCGAAGAGGCTTGCGATTGATAAGCAATGGTAAAATTATAATTATAAGACTAGATTAGTATTGATCGTTGAGACGAAATCAAAACTGGCTCTCTATGAAAGCTCCCAGGGAAAGGCTCTCACACTTTCAAGATTCATTCTAAATTTCTTGTTAAAATTGGCATCAATTGAGGGAGGGGGGATTACAGTGAGAATTGCTCCCTTAAGTTTTGAAACTATCTTTTTTGGGGGGAGGGGGAGAGGTGGGATTATTTTCGTTGAATAAGCCTTTTTTGGTATCTTTATTGAAAAAACAACTAATCTGCCGCTCCCTCTATTTCTTGACAAATATATTTTGCCCCCTTCAAAGTTTTCATGAATTGCCACCACTGCTTAATATTAGTTTGTCTTCTATCTTAAATGGGATATCCATCCACGTGTTCAATATCACAAAACAGGCCGACGTATGCCTTATACTACTATCGCTTCTTTAGAAATTTAAATGCCCAATAAATTATATTTTCCACAATTACATTTCTCTTGTTCAGCCTTTATTAGGAAACAGGCGTCCCATGTGACTCAACTGAGTCACACGGCAATACTGATGGTTCAACCGAGGCAAGCAAATATAGAAACGAAGCAAGCACTTCTTTTAGTGCTTTAGAAATACGTATAGGGGAATACCCTAGTATTCGGATAGTACCAGTAGAGATGACCCTATAACTCGTGTCAGCCACCTCTGCTGCCACCTACAACTTTTTTTTACATAATTTATGTCTTTTTTATGGTTTTTGTCAGTGAGAATTTGAAAACAGGAACTTTCTCACTTTAATGGATGTCAACAGCAATTTATGTCTGTTT
>JAQQPU010010474.1:9734-30072 GCA_029168905.1 Artemia sp. Kazakhstan ARC1039 | reverse complement strand
ACACACAGACACACACACACATACAGACACAAACAGACACAGACACACATACACACACCAACAAACACACACATACGCACACACGTACATACACATCGCCATAACTTTCGCTCTTGGAACTAAACTACGTTCAATCAGACTTTTCACCGGTGCTATTTTGTCCAGTTGGATTAGTTTTCAAGATACGGTCTCCGTGGAAAACATACCACCCCTCATTGATCTTTCTACAAATAGAAGCTGATCCACGTCGGTGATCAGAACTATTTCTATCCTGTTTCTATAAACTCTTATGTCAAAATTATTTTGTTGATAGTGTATAGGCACCCCCTTGCAGACTTGTTTGATATCCTTATTGTGCGTTTCCACACAGTACACCTTCGGACCAGGAAATATCGTTGGATATCAAGTCGCTCCCCGTCTTCAACTTTAACATCAACAACTGATTTGGGGCCTGGCGCTTCACTAACTGCGGATAAATGGACTCATCCCAGTTGGTAAAATCCATTCGAGAGCTAATGTGTTCCCCATTTTCCAAACCATTCAATAAATTCCCAGTTTTAACTTTTAACCGGAATGAATCAGTGTCTCTATGGTACACTTGAACTTCTCCCTCCCCCGGCCATTGCGCCTCACACATATTGTAATAGAATGACAACATGAGTTTCTTCGAGATTTCCGTATTGAACTACCACCAGCTATATTTTAATTTAAAATTACACTTTTTTTCTATGTGGGAGGATCATATTAGAATCTATGATAGTGGATGATGTGAAGTTCGGGTCGGCAACGATTCGAGCAACTTTTTGGGATTGGTTAGAACGTCACATTGACTCCTGTTTTGTACGCTTTTTGGCGTTTCTCCGAAAGAAACGCCGAAAAAAAGGCAATGGAAACTTTGTGCGAATTCCTGCCCCTGCACCTTATCTACGAGTGCGAATGAAGAAGTTGTTGTTTGAGTTTATTCCTTGGTGTTGAAGTGTTTTTGTTTTTATTTTCTCCTGTTCCTTACTCCGCTTTCCTTTTTTTGTATGAGTGGACAAAAATAAATTATTATTATTATTATTTCGCACAATTTACCGAAGGCTGAGTTTAAAATGAGCTTACAGATTTCTTTTCAACCTCCGTTTTTGCTTGTGAACGTTTACTGGCAAAAGTGTCAGCAAACGGTTTCATGTAAGGCTTTTGGTCAAATTGGAGGACTAAGTATATTTGTGACCTTGATACCGTTGGCTACCATCCACCGCAATAGGACATGATGAACAATGCTGTTTAGGATTGAGGTCGGCAATAAGTTTTTGCTTTGAAAGTGCCCATTGCATACCCCCATCCTCTGCCAATGATAAATTGTATGGACTCAAGGAGTCCTTAATGACCAGTTTATTTATACACGGGGAAACAAAATCCTTTACCGAGGCATGGAGTTCCATCGGTCACCATCCATTTCAAAAAGCCCTCCTTGCGGTCCATTCTCCTCAACGGTAACAATGTTGGGGAAATTTGAAGCACAAGGATTGTTAAGCCATTTGTAATTACCACACGGTAAACAGTAGTGAGACATTGCCGACGGATAAAGGGAATTCATATCCAAAAAACAAAATCAGACTTTTCACCGGTGCTATTTTATCCAGTTGGATCAGTTTTCAAGATACGGTCTCCGTGGAAAACATACCACCCCTCATTGATCTTTCTACAAATAGAAGCTGATCCACGTCGGGAATCAGACCTATTTCTTCTTTGCTGATTTTTAGAATTAAATCCATCACCAGATAAGGAGTTTAAAAATAATACCCCAAATCCAACCCCAATTCCCCATAGATTTTATCCGTGTTCTTACACAGAATATCCAAAAGAGTCAATACATCACTAGCCAAGTACATTTTGCAAAAATCCCACACATTTACACATCCCCCTTTGCCCAAGCCCTCTTTGCAAATTCATAGTCGGCAGTGGTGCATTGACTATCAGTAAGTGAATTATAAAATGCTTCGATAGGCGGTAATGACACCTCATCTAGCCTCGAGGCGGAGTTGTAGCAGTCATATGCGGGTTTGCTCTTACACGTTAATAAATCATAAATTTCATCACCTGGGAAGCGCTGTTTAAATAGGGGGAAACTGTCAAAATTGTCGCTTTTCTGCACCTGAATCAAAGGGCTTAGGGACTTGGGGAATCTAAAAAACGAATTTTATTCAGGCAAGTATGACCATTATCTACTGTTTTTATTCAGATTCGGATTTTATTCAGGCAAGTATGACCATTATCTACTGTTTTCCACTTGAATTCTAAGAGCAGCAACTTCTCAGTTGATCTAGGTATGATATTATAAGAAAAAGAACCATCTATCCATGCGTCTTCTACGATTCCACACTTCTGCATGCGTACCAACGCCGGTAAAATAAACTTCAAATCATAATTGAATTGTGTATAAAACAGGTATATAATATTGCTGACTAAAGTTTATACTACATGACTGATGGGCCCCACTCCGAAAGTTACTCCCTCCCGATGAAATTTCCTGCCACAGATGATCGTGGTCGATTACCTTCCTCTTACCCCCTTTACCCTCGTCAAATTCTCTCTTACAAACCCAACATATTTTCCTTTGCTGTTATAATGAGTTTAGTAAAGGCTGTGCGCATACAATCCTCTCTCAGCGACTGACTTACATATAACACTTGCATGGCATTACTAGAGTCTCTTTGGGAGTGAGCGTAAGAGACTCCAATGGCTTCATGCCATGTCACGATTTGGATTTGATGAATTGTACATATCTGTGAGTTTGGCTTCGCAGTCCAAAGAGATTTTGTTACTCTGTAAGAGCAAATTCTGGAAATTTCTAAAACCCAAGATCGCCCTGTCACCGCTAACCGTTTCCACAAACTGGTACACATGACGTTCACAGTGTCTAATTTGATGCTTTAGTTTTAAATCATTCCAAATCTGAACAGACATGCCGGGCAATATTTGCATACACCCCCACGTTTTTACCCTTCCCCAGAACCCTACTAATGTCTGTAATTGGATTAAAATGTCCAATTGAATCTGTGGGTGGCGTGTATAGAAGCCATACCCAATGCTTCATGGATTCAATGGACGGCGCCTTCACTGGAAATATTACCCCCTTTTTATTACTGCACTCACCCTCCTCAAAGTCTGTTTCATACTTTAACACCGTAACACCAATCTTTAAATGTTCATTAGTCCGCTCAAAAACATCCATCCTCTTTAGTGTTGCTGGATATTGTCCTTTTAAACTGTTGAAATCTACTTTAGGAATCTTTGACCCCTTCCCATCCCTGTTAGCTGCCAATTTGTCCAACTTTGTCCTAGAAGTAACCCTTTGCGGGGTCGGAAGGTCGCGATAATGAAAGGTTACTTGAAACACTGTAGCCTAGTAACGAAACAAATTCGTTGCACACCTTGACATCCCTCTAAATCAGAATTATATTTTAAGACTAGAACCCTCTCCCCCACTCCCCCACCTCTTAAAATAAAATATTTTTTTAAATTTACATATATTTGTATTTAAATTCTCTATAAATAAAATCTGCCCCATTGCCCCCTGATTATAATTATCTAATTTAGTTACTTTGCTATTGATCCATTCCATGAATATATCATCATAATTTTCCAAATGCGTACGAATTGGTCACATTTCAGTATGTACAAACATTGAATATACCTCGCCCGCATTTTCTTTTAAATAAAATTTTTTAGTGCTATTAAAGCTTTTAAACTGTCCCTATTACCCCACTACCTTATCTGTTGTTCAAGAAGGGCTCGAATCTTGGTCACATAGAAATGTGTAATAGCATGGGGATCTGTTACTATGTCCCCTGACATAAAAGAATTAAACGGATCCCCAAAAACAGCTGTATAAACATTGATATTGTGCAAGGTAGAGTTTGATAAATAAAAATATGGTAGTGTAATTGTGGCTAGTGGAGGTGAGGTTTCAATGACACCACCACTCTGTTCCCCTTCAACCTCAATAAGAGGGATGGGGCGCGGTGTAAAATCCCCCAACTCGCTGAGCATTACTTTTTGGTGGGGATGATTGTGTGGGCGCAGCAATGGTTGTAATTATAAAAAATCCGGCTGAGCAACGTCTAAATAAAAATATTGCTGCAGGTAGCGCAATTTAAAAATTAAAAAAAACTCACGTTGGAATTTTATTACAAAATGTGTTATCTCCAGTTACCAGACGAGGGGCAAGTTCAAGTGTATAATGGAGACACTGATTCAGCCCTGTTAAAAGTTAAAAAAGATAATATGTTCGTTGATTTCAAAAATGGTGAGCATATTAGGTCTCGAATGGACTATGCCAACTAGGACGAGTCTATTTACCTGGAGCTAATGAAGCGCCAGACCCCAAATAAGTTGCCGGGACGCAACTTATGTGAGACCGGGAGTGACTTTATATCCAATTGTGAGCTTGTTGGTCCGAAGGTGTACTGTGAGCAAACGCACTATAAGGATATAAAAAAAAGTCTACAAGGAGATGCCTCAACGCTTTTGAAAAGGCAAATTTCGAAATGAGTGTAAAGAAACTGTTTAGAAAATAATTCAATTCCAAAAGCGAAGGTCATGGTGATTCGCTCTTTAAAATATAAAAATTACACAGTTAAAATTAAGAAAAATGCCATGTCAGCCATATCAAACACAGTCTGTGTGCGCGTGGACGGTATGAGAGTACTACTGCACGGCCATTACCTTTCTTAAAGAAAGAATAACCAGCAAAAATGGGGTTTTTAAACGCCAAATGAAAATACTGAAAAAACACAACAAAGCGAATATTTCGAGAGGACAAACGCCTCTCTTCTTCAGCGCGAAACGAAATAATGTATCCAATGGAAGTGCCGAAGAAAAAAAACAACAAAAAACAAACGCGGAAAGTCAATGTAAAAAGAACCAAAAACCAAAGAAAAAACCAAAAACTTAAAAGGTGAATAAAATTCAATAAAAGCCCAAAATTATAAGAATTAAAACCAAATACCTAGCAACCATAAAAGCGAGAAATTCGCCAATATCTGCGATTTGTACAAAATCAAAAAAATTATGAACTGCCATCGACGAATACTAGCGAACAACTGAGAAATAAAAAAAAAGAAAACAATTCATTCACTCAAAACAAAACGAACCAGCAATTAAATAAGTTGGAGAACTATGTCATCTGGTTTCGGATTTTAATTATTGCATTTCTTGCAGACACCCTTTGAGACCTAAGGGGTTGTTCACGTGTTTGATTATATGACTAGGAAAGTAGTTCAAGGTTTATTTCAGGGATTACTAAAGTATCGGCTTTTCTTTTGAGAAAACCGAAATATGACTCGTTTATTCCTAAATCACCGGAATCTCTGTTTAGAGCTAGACCTGAATGTCGGTATTTATAAATTTCAACAGCTTCTCTGTAGTGCTGGACAATATCTTTGTCATGTGAAATTAATATGACAATTAGCCATGTCTTGATGCAACTTATGCAACCTATTGTAAAATACTTGATAACTTCAATTCAAAAATGTGCCTGCAATGGCAGAATCAGAATTTTCTGTTTTTTCGCTTTTTAAGTGTATTATTAATTGAACTAGAGTGCTGAGTTAATCTATCCGTGAGTCGCTGATCAGTTCTTCCGATATACCAAAGACCACACGAACAAGGAATTCTGTAGACACCAGAGTTTTCACCTATCGGGATAGGGTCTTTACCTTGATAAATTTGGGACCTGATAGTTTTTCTTGGTCTATAATAAGTGTAAATGTTATTTTTCCTTATATTTTTTGAAATGTGGTCTGAAACCCCTTTAATGTATGGGAGACCAAGATAAACTGAATTTTCCTTTGATTTGTGTTTTCTGTGTAACTATCTGATAATCTTTTAATGCGTTTTGCAATTACAGAATTTATTAAACTAGTTGGATAACCATTCCTAAATAAAATATATCTAAGGTGGTTGAGCTCTAAATCCAAGAAGCGTGTTGAACAAACTTTCAATGCTCTATCAACTAGAGAAGTGCCAACTACTCTTTTCACAGCAGGAGAATGATTAGAGGAATGATTAGACACCACTCACTGATCAGCGACTCACGGATAGATTAACTCAGCACTCTAGTTCAATTAATAATACACTTAAAAATACACTTAAAATCCACTTAAATAATACATTTATAAATACCAACATTTAGGTCTAGCTTTAAACAGAGGTCTGGTGATTTAAGAATAAACGAGTCATATTTCGGTTTTGTCAAAAGAGAAGTCGATACTTTAGTAATCCCTAAATAAACCTTGAATCACTTTCCCCTTGAACAACTTATTTAATTACTGGTTCGTTTGGTTTTGAGTGAATGAATTGTTATTTTTTCTTTTATTTCTCAGTTGTTCACTAGTATCTGTCGAAGGCAGTTCATAATTTTTTGGATTTTGTGGAAATGGCGTATATTGGCGAATAACTTGCTTTTATGGTTGTTAGGTATTTGGTTTTAATTCTTATAATTTTTGGCTTTTATTGAATTTTATTCATCTTTTAAGTTTTTGGTTTTTTCTTTGGTTTTTTGGTTTCTTTCACATAGACTTTCCGATTTTGTATTCTGTTTTTTTTTCTGGTGTCTACAGAATTCCTTGTTCGAGTGGTCTTTGGTATATCGGAAGAACTGATCAGCGACTCAGGGATAGATTAACTCAGCACTCTAGTTCAATTAATAATACACTTAAAATGCAGAAAAAAACAGAAAATTTTGACTCTGCCCTTGCAGAGCACATTTTTGAATTGAAGTTATCAAGTATTTTGCAATAGGTTGCATAGGCTGCATCAAGACATGGATAATTGTCATATTAATTTCACGTGACAAAGGTATTGTCCAGCACTACAGAGAAGCTGTTGAAATTTATAAATACCGACATTCAGGTCTAGCTCTAAACAGAGATTCCGGTGATTTAAGAATAAACGAGTCATATATCGGTTTTCTCAAAAGAGAAGCCGATACTTTAGTAATCCCTGAAATAAACCTTGAACCACTTTCCCAGTCATATAATCAAACACGTGAACAACCCCTTAGGTCTCAAAGGGTGTCTGCAAGAAATGCAATAATTAAAATCCGAAATAAGAGGACATAGTTCTCTAACTTATTTAACTGCTGGTTCGTTTTGTTTTGAGTGAATAAATTGTTTTTTTTTCTTTTATTTCTCAGTTGTTCACTAGTATCCGTCGATGGCAGTTCATAATTTTTTGGATTTTGTGGAAATGGCGTATATTGGCGAATAACTCGCTTTTATGGTTGTTAGGTATTTGGTTTTAATTCTTATAATTTTCGGCTTTTATTGAATTTTATTCATCTTTTAAGTTTTTGGTTTTTTCTTTGGTTTTTTGGTTCTTTTCACATTGACTTTCCGAGTTTGTTTTCTGTTGTTTTTTCTTCGGCACTTTCCTTGGATACATTATTTCGTTTCACGCTGAAGAAGAGAGGCGTTTGGCCTCTCGAAATATTCGCTTTGTTGTGTTTTTTCAGTATTTTCATTTGGCCTTTAAAAACCCCATTTTTGCTCGTTTTTCTTTCTTTATGTTATGTCAAGCAATTGTGATTTAAGAAATTATCTTCATTACCTTACTTCAGATCGAGAAGTAGGTGTAGAGTACAGGCAGCGTCTTTGTCTGAAGAAAGGTCAATAGTTGGTCGGAGGATGGCCTGCGTTTTTCTCAGTCTCCAGCTCAGAAGTGTTTTTAATATGTTTTTATTTCTTTTAATTTTTTTTTCGCTAGGTGGAATTGATGTATTTTAAAAATTGCTTAATATTATACTCTTTTATGTTTGTTTAAGACCATGCATTTCGCGCCCGGCCTCGGCCCTCGCCTGCCTAAGCGGGCACCGCGTCTTCCGGCCTGGCCTTCGGCCGCCGCAGTGGCTGCCTCGTCCTTCAGAGGGAGGGCATTTCTCAAGAGTTTTTTAAAATGTCTTGGTGTATTTAAATGTCGCATGTGAATATATTAAAGTGTTTTAAATATGTAAGACATCTAGACGAGATTCAAAGACGTCACAATAGTAAATACAAGTATATTTTACTTGAAATCAGTGTTTTTAGTTGCTTTGCATATGCCATGCCATTACTTTCAGAGAGAGGCGAAGGATTTGCCAGGGCCCTTGAATCTATCTTTGAACAGGATTCTTATAGGATAATTCAAACAGAATCGGGGTAGTGAATTTGTTAATCCACCTGTAAAACGGGTTTTATTGAAATAAAATACCATACTCTATCATAGTCATAGCCCGATTAAGGCAACATTGGCTGAACAATTGATAAGAACAATTCGACCTTTAATCTCGAGATACTGTACATTGAAAAATACTGCTGCTTTTATTCGAAATTTGGATAAGATTATCTTGATTTATAATCAACGTCCTCATTGATCCCTGTCCAATCATAGTCCTCTTGAAGTTCATCACGGTAACAATACTCATGAAATTTTACTTAAACAATATTTCTGTCGAGGGAGGCATTTGAAAAAAAGAAAATGAATGTCGGTGATACAGTTTGAATTAATCGAAAAAGTCATATCTTTAAAAAGAGGAATTACTTTTGGTGCATTGAACTTTTTAAAGTGTCAAAAGTCTTAGACACTAAACCTCTAACGTATGGTCTACGTGATGTGAAAGTTGATGAGATTCTTGATGGTTTTTACGGGTATGAATTACAAAAAGTTAAAACTAGTGGAATATATTAAATTGAAAAGATATTAAAGAGTCGAACTTGCAAGGGTAAGGGACAGTTGCTGGTTCGTTGGCTAGGATACAACTCTGGTGTCGATTCTTGGATTGTCGCTGTAGACGTTCACAAAACCTAATGATTTCTATGTGACATTCATGTCCAGTGTCTGACCCCCTCTATGATGATTTGAATAAAACAAGCGATTTTTGGACAAAACTCCCCTGCCATAAATTATTTTATAAAGTTGCTCTTGTTAATTGTACTCTGTTAAAAATACATATGATATCCTGAGAAAGGATCGTAAATATGATGTAAACGTTTGACCAAACGATTGGCCAGTGTATGGTGAGGAAGAGGAATGGACAAATCACTTAACTCTGATATATATCCACATCTTACCCTAAAATAAAAGAAATTTAGTGGTATAATTGATTTGTGTCGTTTAATCAATAGAAAAATCTCTACTCATAAAAATGATGCATTCCACTTTAACTATTCAATGGAACATGGTAGGGTTTACATTAGCTCTCCCATTGACAATGAAATGATTCATCTCAACGACAATCAGAGAGACGTTCTTGGTTTTAAACGGAATATTATCGAGGGTAAAAGTGCTGGTACCATCAGTGGCATGAAAATTGTCATTTTGCAGACTGTCTACCAGGCTTCTCATCAGACAATTGTGTATTTCTTTATGCATCCTCTGTTGTGACATCGAGAGTCGGTAATACCAATCCCCCCCTTCTGTGTGTTCTTGAACGAAAAACCACCTTCGAACACATTCACCACTACAATCTAAAACACTTTCAATATATTCCAGTAAACACTTTGTATTTAGACCTCTGTTAGTTAATATTAAGAAGTGAATTGGGCGATCCTTTAGCAATAAAAAAAAGTTTTGGATGTGATTACGTATTATTTTCAACCCATTCAGTGAGTGGTCTAATAGAAAAAATACTTTTGTTTGTCCTGATATTGACTGCTATGTTGCTAGTCTTAGACCACGACAATTAGGTTATGGAATGGACTATTACAGGGGTCGTTCGTCAATGTCCGGTCACGGTCTCGGCAATTGGTTTGCTAAGTTGTTCGGCTCTTGACTACCCCTTGCTATTACATATATTGCACCGGTTGCCGCCGATTTAGCATCCCCTACACTACACGATTGGGGCTCTAGGAAAGATTTTAAAAAAAGTGTTTCACAAAATCTCAGGTCCGGTGCGCGATCCCTCGGCGAGCGAGTGAAATCCCGACAAAAGGGAAAAAGATTTAAAAAGGGCAAGAAACACCTCTTCAGTCTCCACTCAGGTCAGAAGCGATCGCTCTTGTCAATGAAGAAAATAAAATCAAGAATAAAAAATTCTTAGATCGAAAAAGGATTTCTGTTCCTAGAAATGACATATCTACCCCATAAAGAATCTCATCCTTCAGTCACCTCATCTCTAAATCTTTTCAATGCAGAAAATATTGGTGTGAGTGTAAAACTTGGTTACTATGAATAATTTTATCCGCAACAATCGCTCTCTGAAAGCGTTTATTTGTTCAAATTTATTCTAGTGAAGACTTTCATAGATTTGACTTCCACATTTATAGTTTTGTATCTCATTGTCAGAAATCTGACAATAACAACCAAGTGCAGCCGAGCGGTTCTCCTTTGAAAATTGTGTACTACACAATTTGTTTAGACAAATTAGTGTCTACATAATCGGAACGTTGGTGAGCGCAAGCAACATTCTTTCAAACGATACAAGTTATATACAATTCATGTGGATGAATCCAATGTCCGACAAAAAATTGAGAGGTTTAGCTGTTGGATATGAATATAAAACGGACACACGGACACTGACATTAGTAATATACTTAGAGATGTTACAACTAAAGATTTACGCTTGGTTGGAAAAATAAATCGTGAAATATTTAATATACCTCAATGGTTACCTCCCAATGTTAAGATTGATATTGATAGTGGCCGCTGCACTTGATGTAACAGTACCTCACCTCGGCAATACTTCATGTACGAAAGCAACAGGTTATGAGTTCTGTTGCTTTGGCAATTGAGAAATTAAGAGCTAGTGGAAATATTTTCAAACTGCTGGTTCCACATACAATTACGAAACAACGACATATTGCTATGGGCATGTACCTACACCGATTTGTCATTTATCAATGGCGAAATTCCTCCAAAACTTGCTTTGGCCTTTGTAAAAAGTAAATGTGCAATAGAATCATGGACAAATTCTCCACATAAATTTGAAATGTTTGGACTTTCATCTCTTGTATGTAAAGTAAATGGATTCCACTCTACAATTTATTTTTTGATAAATCTTACAGGTCCCTATATGAATTGACAATGCAATCCCTAGACTGATATTCACAACTATTTGAAAATGTGTCACAACCGATGAAATGTTTGCAAAAACTCATGGTATCATTGTACTGGATTTGTCCATTACTCAAGATATGAGTATTTTCCGAACGGGCACAGTACGTTTACAGTGTACCTTTGCCAAACCGTTGGAGGAGAGTATAGGATGCATCTCGCTAAATCAGTTTGAAAGCTCTCGGGAAATTACTCCTGATGGCAGTGTTCCATTAGACTTGGCATCATGAACGCAAATCAAATAATCAATGTATTCAATTTGGATCCCTACATTTCCAATTACAAATCCTATTGCATACCCCCGGATTTCCTCGATCATATTCAAAGTATTAACAATACCCTTATCATTGTTTATAGTAGTCCATCAACTGTAAAGACAGGATATTGGCTATGCATCCTTCAAACAGCCAAGAATATTTAATTTTTCGATCCTCTTTGCCTACAATATGCTCTCTACACATCTCACATCAAAAACTGTCTTGAGCAAAACAGAAAATCTATTATTCAAAATCTGAAGCGGTACGAGATTTATCAACCAAAAGCTATGGTTTTCATGCTTTACTATATTTTATTTTGCCGTGTCGTGGATATACTTAGATTGAATGTCTTAGCATTTATGTAGACAATCCTCGATTGAAAGACTTCCCAGTTCAAAATATTCTTTCCTACCTGTATAATGTAAATTTCAGTGCCCTACGAGTGAAATGCTTTAAAAATGTCTGTGAATTTGTTTATTAATAAAACTTTTATGTACAATAAAATGTCTCTGTCCTTTAGATTTCTTCTTCCACGTATAGGTAGCCATCGGTAATGATAAGTGGCGGGAGCTCGTCAGGGTTCAACTTGTATTCATCTTGGCATGCAAAGTCAGGGTCACATTTTCTACGATATAATGTAACTTCATTTTTCTTATTTCTCTTTGTAAAATCAATAATACTATTTTGATTCATTTATAAAATTCAGGTGTTTCAATTCGCTTATTTGAAGCAATGTCACATACGAAATTCTCATATAAGAATCAGTTTCTTCAACGGCCAAATAAAAATCGGTAGGTTTATAGTCATAGTAGGTAGTATCTTCACAGCGACGTCGTAAAAACCAGACTCTCTTATTATTCCAGTAATTGAAGCTTAGACCAGGTTCTTCCTCCCAAAACAATTTAAAACTAGGACGATACCAATCTTAAAAATTAACTGAAATTACGTTTAGTTTTTTTTTACAATGATACCAAAGTAAGTACTGTATTTGGTTGACCGGCTGCCCAATTTATGCAAATATTTTTTCGATGTTGACTGTCTCACTACCAAAAAGAAACTTACTCGTGATTAACAAAATGAATGTCTTCTAGGAGGAGGAGTAATCGAGTGACGTCAAAAAACTTATTTGACTTATTTATTGTTGCTTTGTAAAATGGCCGTCTTAAACAGATTTGTAGGTAGTGGTTAAAAGCAAAACCACAATATCAATTTGTTTTGTTTCAATCAATATGTCAATAAATTGAGTTAATACATCTGGGCCACGACGTACAATAGTCCAAAGATGGAGAAATATTTCTCATTATATTGTTGAGCATTCTTCGAGAAAATATTTTCCTTTGAAGAGATAACTTTAGAAAATCATCATCTAGAATCAAGCATTCGTCACATGTCACTAGATTCCGTTTGATTTTAGTTTCTCAAATCCAAGCTTTTTTAATCCTGACACTCTACCGATTATAGACTAACAATGAATGAATGAAGATTCTTTCTCGCTAGTAAAATGGCCAACTAACTTAGTTCTTTTTTATAGATTGATTCAGTTCATTGTCTTCAATATATTTCACTATTGCATTTAATCCGTCTTATCTTTGTATATGTATTATGTTCACTTTTTCTGCTAAGCATAACTGTTCTTCCGACTTGAATGTGTTCAATGATATTACATATTGTGCAAACATCTCTTCCCATTCTAGGGTTAGCCGACAACCCCTTGTAATTTCTATTATTACTTAAGGCACTCTAGGTTTCATTTCATCATTGTTAGTGCCTTCAACATCGAATAGAGTTAAAGCATCCATTACTAAAGAATATGCCAAGAACATTATCCTCGACGTTGACGCACTGAGCTGTTTTCCAATACTGAGGCGAGTGAATCGAAAGATATAACAACTCACGTGTCGTTGACCTTCATAACCTGTTTTTTCCGGTTTATAAAGGTCCACCGGAACCAAAATAAGTCACGTTAGATTGCGTCATGTTCACATGTAAATATTGGACCATGATCAATGTTTTTACAACCGGGACTCCCCGCTTGACTAGCGGACTCTAACGAGCCCTATTACGTAACATCCAAAGAAATCATTTGCATAAGTAAAAAACCCTATTACGTGACATACAGGTGTACTATACAATTACAGGTGCGCTATAGTATTGTTTAAGACCCAGATGTGCGTAATAACGTCTTGAGGGACTAGTAGCTTCAATTGTTACACCCCTTTGGACCTTGTCAAAAGAAGAGGGCCTACAATACTGATACTAACCCGTGGAAGTCTATTAGACTAGGGAAAGTGCGAGAAGTTGAAGCATTAATATAAGACAGAAATAGCCTATGACTATATTCATTTGAATCATATTTTAAAAATCACATATTGGGCTGCTTTTTTTAATTTTGCAGGGGATTGCCAGATTTGGAACTTGCCAAGGACTGAAGAAGAGGCAATTAGATTTTTACAGGATAAGGGGTTGTTGCCCGAAACAAAACAGTGCGAAAATGGACACATCATGACTTTATACTTGTACGAGAAGAAAAGTAATCCGTTTTGGAGGTGTTGTAAATTGCAGTGTAAGAAAATGGTGGGTTTGCGTGTCAATACGTGGTTTGCTAATAGTAGAATACCATTTGTTGCTGCAGTTCGTTTCATTTATTGCTGGGTTTATGAATTGACGTCTGTGGCGTGGTGTAAACGAGAGCTAGGCATTTGTACACACACAGTTGTCGATTGGAATAAATACCTCCGTGAAGTGTGTCTGTTTTCTGTGAAACAGAAAAACTGTGAGAAAATTGGAGGAATCGGCCATATAATGGAAATAGACGAAAACTTGTTATCAAAAAAGAAAAATAATCAAGGTTCAAAACAGAACCTTGTTCTCAAAACGTGGCGGGCGGCAGTGACGGCAGAAGGTAGAGCTCCCTTCAACGCTATTCTTAGTGACATCTATACGTTGTGGGCGGCCCGGTTTCCATAATTCTCCATTGTAGTTTTTTTTAATATTAAGTTCTTTAACACTAAATACAAATTTTTTTAATACTAATACAAAAATCCCTTGTGCTGTATTTCGTTATGATTATCCTAAGATCACTTCTTGGATGTGGTCGACATAATACGCAATACATTTCAAGTTATAAACGAAATCACAATCATAATAGTTGCTGTACTATGTTGTCTTTGCACATACTTTAGTACAGTTTTTTTTATGTATATTGTTCTGCTTTTTATATATTTTAAATGTCTAAAAAAAAAACATCTTTGGGATGTTTGTAATAAAGAAATTGTTTTGTTTTTCATGTCTGTACTAGTAAGTTTGATGTCAGAATTAGGGCAGTAATTGAAATTGTCGAACGGTTGAAAGTGTGATTCGAATCCTAAGCTGACTAATTTAGGATTCTATATTACCCCTCGCCTTAAGAACTGAATCAAGGACAGTATAGCCTTAAACGCTCGACCCCTGTGGTGACGACCCCTAGCTAAAGATAAGTGAATAAAAACCAGCTTGAAATTAGGCTAGAAATTGAAAACTGGTGCCCTTTTCTTAATTTATAAAATTGTTCTATACGAACGAAACTTGTGGGATTGGATTATTGCCCAAATCAGTTATTTGAGAGGATTCTTTAAGCTACTGCTTTCACCCCTTGCCTAGGATAAACAGTTGCTTTTCTGACAAGTTTTTTATATTTTACAGAACATAATCGAGTTAGGTAAGTGAAAGCCAGCAAATAAACACCGGCAGTTTCAGAGAACTCGACTACGTTCTTGTAAATATTGAAGGAAGTACTGTCCGACAAGCAATTGCGTATTTTACTGCAAAGCCTTATCCAAGGTGTTTACTGGGTTTGACCCCCCCCCCCAGTGTTGGTCCGATTCGTGAAAATGTAACAAAAAAATACGTATAAACGAATTTTGTTGCGGTTTTGAAAAATGTGATACCCTTCCTCCCCCTCCTCTCCTCTAAAAAAATCAGGACTCGTCCTACTATACAGTTTGAAAGATTCTATAAAAATTTTTTACTGCTGAAAATGCGTCAGAAAGAAAATGTGAGAGCGTCGATGTTGTCCTGTTTTAGTATCAATGCCAAAAACAGAAACGCACAAAATGGTGGCCGGTGTTTACCCCCCCCCCCCGGAAAATACCCACTGTAAAATATCCTCCTGTGGAAAATACCCCCTGGAAACTCCCCCCCCCCTTGGAAAATACCTCCGTGGAAAATAAGGCTTTCTTAGGGGGACGGAGTTTTAGTACTTGTGTTTTATACGCTACTCACTCAAGTTTACGCTGTGTAAAACTCGAGAACAAACCGGTTTTTTCGCTAGTTTCTTTCATGTTAGCACGAGACAAGACAGTGACATGATAGATAGGACATATATAATTTGGGCTATATATTTGCACATAAGCGGGAGGGGGGGTAAATTATTTGGACAGTTTGAAGTCAGAAAACAATTTTTACTTCATAATATGCAGAATAATTGCACCTATTTATCCCCCCCCCCCCCTAATGTGCAAATATATAACCCGAATTTGTTTTTAAAGTAACGAAGAAACCGGTTTGTTCTCGAGTTTTATCCACCGTAAACTTGAGTGAATGGCGTATAACACACAAGTATTGGAATTATTCATGGAGAGAGACAGCTTGATTTCTCGGTACTATTTAAAAACGATCCGAAATTAAATTTTAAAAAACAAGTTTTTTCAACTGAAAGTAAGCAGCAACATCAAAGCTTAAAACGAACAAAAATTATAACATATATGAAAGGAATTGCCCCTTCCACAAGACCTTGCTCTTTACGCTAAAGTTTTGACTTTTTGTCCAAATTTTTTAAGAACGATTCCTGAAAACAATGACCGTTTAATTAGAACAATAAGCTTTGTTTTAAATTTCTATTAAAAAAAAACTTTAACGTAAAGAGCGAGGTCTTGAGGAGGAGCCAACCCCTTTCATATATGTAATAATTTCAGTTCATTTTAAGGTTTAATGTTGCTCCTCGCTTTCAGTTGAAAAATTTGTTTTTTTATTGAATTACTAACAGATAGTATTTCTTAATGGGAAATATACGTTATTTAAAGAATTAATTAAAAAAAAACTCCGAAAAATAAGTTTTTCAAAGAAAAGTAAAGGCCATTTTAAACTTAAGCTCAGGAGGTACAAATACCTGTTAAAATTCAAACTCAAAACGACCAGAAATCACTATTAAACAATAAATGAAACCCAAAACGAACAGAAATTAAATAAACAATCATAGCAAAAAACATTCAATAAGTAATAATATAAATGAATAAATAGATCTTAAAGCGAGTAATGCTTAGATTGAATGTGAAAATCAAGCTTAAAACGAACAGAAATTAAATAAACAATCAATGCGGACAAACCTACAATATATATTAATGTAAATGAATAAGTAAATCTTAAGACGAGTGAAACTTAAATTGAATATGCAAATCAAGTTTGAATCGAATAAAAATAACTAAGAACAAGAGTTTGGGTATCGTCTCACTGCAGAAGCCTAAAACCTACTGCGTCATTGGCGCTTTACTGAAAATAATTCTTTGAAATATTTTCACTTTTGTAACTTTAAGAAATCAAAAAATAATTAAGATTTTTGGGAATAAATATCAGCATATGTATATTAAATTGACAATGCACATTTTTTTCAGTAAACTCATTTGAATTTTTTTTCAGTAAAGAACAAATTATATTCTGACTTTTAGAAAGCATAGGGGTTTTGAACCCTACTCACATTAATTTATGCTCGTTTTGAGTTTGATGCTAATATTTATTTTAATTTTTTTTCGTTTTGGGTTTCATTTATTTATTGATACTGATTTGGGGTAGTTGTATTCTTGGTTGATTATATGATAATCTGGACGCCAGGTGTTGAAAATGTGAGCCATACCACGACGGAATGGGGCTGCTACGAGAATTAGCCTACCCTCCACCCCCCTAAATTGACCATGCGGATTCAAAAATACCAATGGCACATGCTTGCGAGTGGTGGAACACTCCGAAACTTGACATTTTATTATATTTTGGTGTTTCATACAAGAAAATGCATGTTCCACAAAGTTTGAGGTGCAGTTTTCCGCTCAAATAGAAATGCCTAGAAGCCATAGAATGTTTTCATAACAAACTAACAGGATTAGTTACACAAAATGGCAGAGTTAAAAAAATGGCAAAACTATATGAGTCTTAAACAGTCTTGGAAAGTATAAACAAAATCAAATTGAATATTAGATATATAATGATATTATTTGTTGAAAGATCCATCAGTTCAAGATTTTTTTTTCACTGTAATTTTTATTTTCATTTTCAATGCTGTAAGACCTGGAAAATAGCAAATTTGTAATATACGAGTAATTCGTTCTCAGTGAAGCACCAATGACGCAGAAGGCTTTAGGTTTTTACAGTTTAAGAAGGGGGCAGTATCCAAATTTTGCTTGTAGTGAAACTATATTTGTCTTGACCAATCTTGAAAAGAACTAATAAATTAAACTGAATATTTGATGCATAATGATATTAATTGCTAAAAGCTCATCAGTTCAAAATTTTACTGTAATTTTAATATTTATTTTCAATATTAAGTACAAAAGAAAATATTTGTAATATAATTCGTTTTCAGTAAAGCGCCAATGACGCAGTAGGTTTTAGGCTTCTGCAGGGAGACGATACCCAAACTCTTGTTTGTAGTTATTTTTATTCGATTCAAATTTGATTTGCATATTCAATTTAAGTTTCACTCGTTTTAAGATTTATTTATTCATTTACATTAATATATATTGTATGTTTGTTCGCATTGATTGTTTATTTAATTTTTGTTCGTTATAATTTTCATTTATACTTTAATAGCAAAATATTTAATTTCGTTTTAAGCTTGATTATAATATTCAATCTAAGCATTACTTGCTTTAAGATCTATTTATTCATTTATATTATTACTTGTTGTATGTTTTTTGCTAGGATTGTTTATTTAGTTTCTGTTCGTTTTGGGCTTCATTTATTCTTTAATAGTAATTTCTGGTCGTTTTGAATTTGAATTTTAACAGGTATTTGTATCTCCTGAGTCTAAGTTTAAAATGGCTCTTTTACTTTTCTTTATTATTTCGGAATTTTTTTTTTTAATTAATTTTTGTTCGTTTTTGATTGCAAAAAGTTTCAAGTTTTTATGGCATGGGGGGGGGTGCTTACTGTCCGATTATTCTTGACTTTAAAAAACGGATCTAGAACTTTCAATTTAAATCGAATGAGGCTTTTTTCAAAGTCTATACGATTACCTCTTTGATAAAAACCTTATATATGAACAATAGACAGCTTGCATAACTTGTGGACAGCGATTGACAACAATGAATGGGTTGAAAAAATAGCTCCAATAAGGGGGTTTAGACCATTTCACTTGCTGACACAAAGGGATCACGACTGTTTGGAATTGACCTTAATAGGAATTTGTGTGCCAAAGCAATTTTGCATCTATCACAGAGTATGTATTTTAACCTTATAAGTAGAGTAGTAGGTACCATTTCTATCGAGGCCCTAGGAATTACCATGCTATTTGCTTGAGGCCCTAGGAATTCCCATACTATTTGCTTGATGCTCTACACCTTTTCAAAGAGAGTGAGTAGCTACGAGCGGGAATTCCCCTTGCAAAAAGTGATATATTTTTTTGGACAATTGCCTTAACTCGAGAGTAGTTTGATTAAGAATATAACATGTCTAGAATTGTTTGATTGACATTTTCAAAAAGGGATAAGGGATGAGCCCTTATGAAGTTTCTACGACAACAAATGGTCATCTTAAAAAATAGGATGCGTTTCGGGAAAATGCAACGGGGCGTTCCAATTAAACGAAAAAACTGTATACATGCAGGTTTTTAAAAAAAGCCTATAAGCAATATCAGAGGCAGCACCACTCTATAATTGATAGAAATATCATTGAAACATTTAAAGAAGCTAAGGGCGCCCATGACACCTTCATCATTTTACCAGTAAATTCAAATTTCAGGGGGACTTAGCCCCCTCCCCCCAACAATACAAACCCATACAATAGTATAAGTATACTCTTTAGAAAACGCAAAGTACGCTCCTTTTTCTATTATGTAAACAAAAACCCATCCCCCACTGCTTTGTTTACGGTTTTAGTTATTTCCTTCAAAAATGACAGTTTCTTCATTCATTCTAATTAAAATGCGTTTTCTTTATCTGTTTAAATGGAAGCTTCTGTGTTACAAAGAAAGGGACAGTTTTAGGATCAAATTTCGCACGCTCCTGTTATCATAAATTAACGACACATGTTTATAGAATAGCAACAAGGGTGTTCCTTGACAAAGAGAGAAATTGTATTCCATGATTAAGAGGGTTTTACGATGTGAAAAAACAAACTATTTCATCGCATGGAAAGTAAGGGAGGAGGGAGGGAGGGAATTCTTTGTGCAGACTAATTTTTTCTTCTGTAAAAAAGGGGGGTTTCCAGTGATGAAATTTTCAGAGGGAAATTTTACCGAAATATTTCTAAAGCACTACAAACATCAGAATAAACTTTAGAGGGCAATTTATCTGTGAAAGAGAGGTTATTATTTCCTTACTAAATTTTTCTTCTTTTTTAAGGAGGAGGAGGAGGTGGATTCATACAATTACTCCCCCCCCCCAGAAAAGAGACCAAGATGGAATGGTACCTACATCGATGCAAGCTGCACTGCCATCCATTACAAGTTCTCTGGACCAACCAGGACCCTCTCATGCTAGTGTCAGCTCTGCACAGACCACTATGCAACCTGGTAGAAAATTCAAGAGGGAAATGGATGCTTTCTTATAATGCATCGGTCTTGTCTACTCAAGATCAGGAGGGGACCACCCTTCATGCTTTGCCAGGGGCTTCAGGCATACAAATGCAGTCTGAATTTGTAAATGTATGTATTTTAGCTCTACCTTATACGTGATTATTTATTTAAAAAATGCTAGGAGGAATTGAGTTTTGTGGATGGTATGGAAAAATGGTACGTGTTAAATATTCGGGTAAACATA
>JAQQPU010010473.1:17254-30073 GCA_029168905.1 Artemia sp. Kazakhstan ARC1039 | reverse complement strand
AAATCTGACACATAGCTACTGATTTACTAAAATTTTGGAAGCATCTAAATTTGAAGTTTCTGACTTTTAACAATGGAGACTAGGTCCTATTAGGGCTCTCTCATACATGGGGCAGCTCTTTGGCAAGTTGCTTGTGTTTTCCTTAGTGGTTATATTATGGAATCTCTACCAAGAACAGGCCTGATGTGGTCTGAGACACCCCCAAGCTCTTTCCATTTCAAAAACCTGCATGATCCTCCATCAAGAAAGAGATATTGAATATCATCATCCCCACCTTATTCTTCTCCAGGAAAAATCCATGATTACCATATTGTACCAAAAAAGAAAAATAATGGGTGACTTCTGACAAGAGACTGCTCCATGGCAATTAGAAAAGCATTTTTTACACTTACAAAAGTGAGTTTTGAAAAGATCAAATTACGTTCTTATTTGTAGCTGAAATGGCCAAGACACATTCTACAGGTGAAGGTTGACAGATTGCCAAAGATTTTTCTTGTTATCTCTATGGAATTTAGAATATCTTTTACATGTTTCTGTCCTCTTCTCTAAAATGTAACATTTTCTAATTAAAATGAGTTTCAACTACCACTGATTGGATTTAGGTGCCCCCCCCCCCAGAAAATTCCCCCTTCACTGCAGAAAATCCCCTCCATGGAACCCCCCCCCCCCCTCCTTGTGGAAAATTCCTCCCATATTCTCCCTGGATAATGGTATCCCCCATATTATCTGATTGTTTTATTGTGGGGGAGGGGGCAGGTGCCTCAAAAGTTGCATATTAATATAAAAAAAAAACATCTTAGCTCTCATTGAGTCTTCAGGTAAATTCAGAATTAGTTCTAAGGAATTAGTTCTGCCCCATCTTCATCTCCAATATCCCCCTTGTGGTTGTAGAAACTTTGGAGGATGCTCATTTGATTGGGAATAAAGAGTTCTAGTCTTTTTTTATAAGTCAAAAGTGATTTAAGACTAACCAGTCCCTGTCCTAAAATAGTTGTTTGGATATCTGGTCCTTTTGTTACTCCTTATAACATCTTATTGACTTTTTGAGATATCTATTTTTGTACAGTAGGAAATGGTTAGTAGCTGGTTGTGTATTAAATCTGGATTTAAGCAGGGTTTGTTATATCCCCATTTATATGGATAATTTTGATGGACTTTATCTTCAGGGGCACGGAAAAGGCAATGGGAGAACACAGAATCAAATGGGGAAGAAAAATTTTCCCGGACTTAAAATTATGGTGATGATTTAAGCATCCTAGATGAAAGTTTGAGCAAAATGAATGAACTTTTAGAAGTTCAGGGTGCTAGAATAGGGTTGAAAATTAATGTTAAGAAGACTAAGTTGCTAAGACTAAGAATAAGTGAAGATGAAAAGGTGACATTGGGTAACAAAAAGATTTATCAAGTGAACAGCTTCACTTAGCTTGGTAGTACTATTAGTAAAGACAATGAGAGCAGTGAAAATGTGAAAAGTAGAATAACGAAGGCTCAGGGCGTTTTTTCGAAGTTGAAAAAAGTTGGGAAGAATAGGAAGATTAGTCTGTGAACCAAGATTAGAATATTTGGAGCTATAGTGATGGCAGTGGTCAATTATGGTTCTGAAGCAGGAGCAATCCAAAAAATGGAGGTAGATTTGCTAGATATTTTCCAGAGAAATTGCCTATGAATTGTTTTGGGTACCCAACTGACTGACTGTATTTCAAACAGTAGGCTGTACAAAAAGTGTTGTTCAATCCTGCTTTCGAGGGCTATAATGTGAGAAAGGTTGAGATGACTTGGGTACATTCATAATGGATGGCAGATTGCCAATAATTGTCCTTTTGGCCAACCATCTAGGGCACAACGGAAAGCAGGTCACCTGCAGTTGGGGTTGGAGGATGCTATAAAGGAATATTTAAGGGGAATGGAAACTTCCTAGGAGGGTGCAAAGAGGGAACCTTGAAATTGATTAGGATGGAGGAGGAGCATGCATAGCTGTGTTGGCCTCAGGCGGCTTGGTGCTGTGGTGAGTTGTTAGTAGCAGTAGGAGTAGTATTTTGTACTCTCTTTGCGGCTGCTCAATTTTACACGTGGAGGAATTTTCCGTAGAGGGGAGGGGGTCCAGGTGGGGATGCTGACTCCCCGTGATATTCCTTGGATACCTTATTTATGAATACTTTGTTCTTTAGCTTGAACAAACAGAGGGTAAAGGTAGCGACGATTCGACAGTTTTTGTAAAAAAAAAACACTTATTCTACTCCAGAAGGCTTAATTTAAAGACTTTTGGTTTGAAAAGGGTTTCAGTATGTAGAAAAAATATCTACGAATCTAACTGTTTGTTTAGAAGTTTGAAGTTTTATCAGAAAAGGGTACAAAACTCCGATTTTCTTAAATTGGAGCGTTTTCACCTACAAATTCGACAGAACAAACAAGTTACCTGTTTTCAACGTAAGTTGGAACCCAATTCAACACGTGTCGAAATACTTGTGGGCGAATCCTGGTGGATTCGAATGCCTATTCTTTTTACTTTATTTCTTCGTTTCTCTTCAACTTTTTTAAATGTATAAATGTGTAAAATACTATTCAGATAGTGGAAGCAAAAAACTGAAAAAATTGCCTCAAGTATAGGGATGAAATTGGATAATCATATGAAATCTAATTGTGTGACCTAGGTCTCTATAATATAATGTGTGGTATAAAAGTGTGATATAGGTCTCTTTATAAACGCTACCTGGAATGGCCCACTTTCTCTCTGCTTTAATGGTCCAGCAAAGCTTTCTTTATTGTTCACAGCTAAAGTGTTGTCAACATTTGGCCATTTCAAAGTTAATCTGCCAGTTTAATCCACTTTTAAAAAAAACTAGTTTTGACTATCCTTTGTCTGGAAAGTCTAGAATTCTTGAAATATGTATGTTCTACTTAAGATTATTAGAAGTTTGTGACACCAAGGAGTTTAACATATTTCATTAGCATTTTGGGTGGGATTGGGTGAGATAGGAATTCCACGCTAATTAGGGAGGGGTTCAGAGAGAATATTTTGTATTTTACAGCTTGGGATCTGTTTGTGAAAGAAAACATGTATAAAATTTACAAAGAGAGGGTTTACTTCAAATTTATTCAGTTATAAATGAATTAGGGTATTGTGATCAACCAAGTCAAACGCTTAAAAATGTGAACATAGTATGAGGCCAAGTGTCAGTTTCTCAGATGATGGAAAGATCTAGCATCAAATCAGTAAAACTACGAAAAAAAAGCTTTTTTTAATGTTTTTTTCATGTGAAATATTATTACAAATAATAATTATCAAAATCTCTTGTTGTTGATAAAATACCCATAAATTCGACAACTATGTTTTTGTCAGAGGACCCTTTAATTTCGACACCAATCGTTTCTCATCTGTTTTACATGTTCAGTGAAGTTTCAACAGAGTCACCTATATTTTGACAGGGTATGTTGCTGTCTGTCGAAAATTTTGACAAGGTTACTACAAGATATTCTCAATAGAAATGAATCTCATAATAGAAGCCAATATCTACATTTGAATTCGGCTGAAGGAACATCTTTAGTTGGTCTGGTATTCCACTACACCAGACAAGAATTTTCGACACTTGGAACATAGTTTCGTCAATATAATATTAGCTGCCATTTTAACTTAATTTTATCAAGAAAAGGCCAATATGGCTACATTTCAGAGAAGATCAGATGTGAGTTGACGCGTTGGTGCTGATCCTATCTTTTTTTTGCCAAAAGATAAGCAAGTAATGACAGTTTGAACATTACATACCTAAAAAATTGTCGGGAGCTCATTTTGTGTTGAAAACAGGAAACTGATTGAATTTAAAATTCTTTTCTGATTTGGGTGTATTGGATATAGTTTCCACGTTTCGCATTGTCAAAATTTAACGAAGGCTTCAAGAAATGGTGTTCCAAGTCACGACTAAGCAGAGTTATCCTGTTTTGAAGGAAAATTTCGACAGTGGTTCCAAAATTGCACTGTCAAATCATCGGTGCCTTTACCCTATGTAAATCTTCACCAAATTCCTATTATATCACTGTTAAATGAGAGGATTCAATCTTGATGCAATGAAAACAATTGTCACTGTAACAGCAATAGTGAGAGGCTGGGGTGTATCAACTCCCTTATTATTTAGATTAATAATTGATTATTTGAGCTCTAATGTTGTTACTACTTTCTTTAATTTTTTCATATTTGGTTTCTTTTCACTTTCACTATCATATTTATTTTAATCCACCCTTAGCTTTTGCGCCAAAGTTTAACTTTTGGGTTTACAATGCTTCTAAACTGAAAAAAAACTGGTTAAAACTATTTTCTTAATATATTTTAAAAGTGCGCCTGAAAGCCAACATCATCATTATCGGCCTATGCTGCATCCTCACTGTCCTGACATCATCTGATCAAGCAGATATCACCGAAAATGTAAATTTTCTTAATAACTGTATGCAAGGATAAGAAAATTCAAATGTTTCTAGGTCTGAAAATTCTGATCAGACAGTTGGTGGTAACAAACTGAAAGTAAAAACCAGCTCAGTCAAATAGTAACCAAAATCCTAAATGACTCTTGATAACAATAGATACATCAAAAGAATCGGCTTTTTATGCTGATTCTAAAATTTAAAAAAATCATTAAGTTTACTATTACCCATCAAAAGCTAGAAAGCCTGAAAAAATTTGCCTGATTTTCAAAAAAGGGGAGAAACATCTCCGAAAAGCCAAGAGATCTTATTGAAAATCACACCATCACATTGTATGTGAGAGAACCCTACTGTAGAGGTTTCAGACTCGTATCTACAAAAATGTGGAATTTGCAACTCAGTCAAATAGTAACCAAAACTCTAAATGGCTCTTGATGACAATAGATATATCAAAAGAATTGGCTTTATATGCTGATTCTAAAAATAAAAAAATCATTGAGTTTAATATTACCCATCAAAAGCTACAAAGCCGGAGAAAATTTGCCAGATTTTCAAAAAAGGGGAGAAACATCCTCGAGAAACCACGAGATCTTAATGAAAATCACACCATCAGATTGTATACGAGAGAACCCTACTATAGAGGCTTCAGGTTCGTATCTACAAAAATGTGGAATTTTGTAATATTTTGCCTGAAGACAGATTGTGGATGCATGTTTATTGTTGATTTTTTTTTCCCAAGGGTGATCGTATGGAACCCTTACGAATGGTAAGGAACCAAGATCGTATGGAACCAAGGAATGGTCCTATAATATTGGGAAAGGTCTCATTTAAACGGAAGTTAAAAGTTATACTGTCGTTTTTAAGTGACCAAAAAGATAGGAGGGCAACTAGCCCACTCCCATGCCTTTTTTCTCCAAAGACACGATCAAAACATCCGCTCTTTACGCTAAAGTTTGACTGTTGGTTTTCTCATACTTTTCCCGTATTTCACGCCCTTTAGCATAAAGGGCGAGGGTTGAGGAAGTGCCCATCCCCCTCATATGTTCGTTTTAAGTCTTTATATTGACAGAATTTAAGATTGATGTATCTATTGTTATCAAGAGTCATTAAGGATTTTGGTAACTATTGGGCTGAGTCGCTCTTTACTTGCACTTCGTTACCAACAACCGTTTGATAAGATTTTTCAAACCTATAAACTTTGGAAATTCTTCTCCTTGTATAAAGTTATTAAAAAAATCTGCATTTATGGTGTATACTGTAAAAAAATTCAGAAACAATTTCTTTGTTTATGAGTTAATAAAATATGGGAAAATTACCACTCTAAATTTATTTCTGAAATTCCAGAAAACAAGGGTGCAGCTTGGGTTTTGAGTTTGGAGGGGAGGGGGGGATATAAAGAATGTACCAACAAAATTGTCAAGTGTGCTGACAAATGTGGACACATACAATAAATTAAACTAAAAACAAAACCTAAATTCCAAGGTGTCAGCGCGCAGCGCCAACACCTTGGGACTTTGGGACTTTAACTGCACCCTTGCCTTCCATCTCCTTTAGGGTTAAGAAAAATTTAGGGCTGCTCTTTGTCATTGGTAGATATCATCATCAACACATTATAATTCAAAAATTAAGTTAATTCTAAAAATGGGGATGGGGTCTCTGGCAACAAGCAGTAACAAGGTTCTACCCTCCCGTGGATGTTAATTAGTTGTTTAGCGCCCTTTTGATGTTCACCACAGGCCCATACTTATCAAAGTGATTCTTGTCCTCAATTTTTTTTTCTAAAGCACTTTATGGTATTGTAGCGATAGATGCAGCTTTCTAAACATTTTTTTTGCTACTTGACTTCAACTGAAGTTTAGTTGTATCCTGGGACATTGCCTCTACTGTGTCATGTGATATAAAGGGGCATATGACTTAATAAGAGAGGCATCACAAATAGCGTAGATGGACCCGTTTTTTTGGTAATTCAGCTGACAATTGCTTTTGTCTATGTTATGGTTATTTGAATGCTCTTCTTCTTTACAGATGTATTCAGCAGAAAATTTAATTGTATACAAACCAGAAAGACTTGAAGACTTATGTTTTGCATCTGCCTATTAAAGTATTATTTGTGACCTAGAATTGGCATATGAGTTTATAGCAATAAAGGACACAGAAAACTACAAACACTCTTACCTTCAATTTGCAAAGTGGTGACTCCAGATAATATGTTTAAAACTGTAAAAGAGAGAATGGATCAGCTTTGTGGGACTGTTGCAAATACATTCAAGCAAACATTCATTAACAAGGCCTTGTCTGATAGATTGTTTGTTCATCTGAAAGAGGATGTGCTGCTTGACATTTGTATAGATGATTCCTGTGATGAGATTGAGCTTCAGCTCCCGTTGCAAGTCAACTGCCAAGTGCAACAAAACTTTGTTAAAATTCTCAGTCGTTTGCAATATGCCCAAAAGATAATTATTAAAGTTGGCAGAGACTTTGAAGATAGATATACAGATTCTTCAAATAAACCAATTTATGAATTTTGTAAGTACTTTTCGTATTCATCAGTAGATGACTGTTTAAATATCATTAGTAGTTTTGCGTACCTACGAGTAATAAAATTTACTGGTGTGGGTAGGATCCCAGCTAAGGACTGCCAAAATCTCTTTGAAGGTTTTGGTAAAAACCTGTCATTTCCTTGAGGTCTTCCATATGAATGACGTGATGATTCCCAGTGATGCACTAATACATTTAATACACAAAGAACCTTCAGTGATACTGGAATCATTTTCTATTGTATGGTTTATTTATGCCCCTCCTGATGAGCAACTTGAGAAACTTGCCTTGAGAAATTGTAAGAGATATTTCCACCCTTGCTTCAAATCTCTAAGTGACTTGGAAGTGCAGTGTCTGGCAGAACTTGAGGCTCCAGTCATTGACAGAGAGCTGTTAATTGCCTTTTTTTCCGTAATCTACCTAATCTAAAGTACATCAATATTGAAGAAAAATGTCCAGGAGTATCAAAAGGTAAGGTTTTCTCTCTTTCTATTGCTTTCTTTTTTTCTCCTTTTCTCTCTCTCTCCCTCTCTCATTCCAGAGGAAAAGATTCTTAACGCCCAGAAATTTTGCGATAAATTTTGTATCTCAAATTGGCTTATTATGTCAAAAATGTTAACAATATTCAAAACTAAAATAATTGATTCATAAGAACCTTTTCAGAAAAAAATGAAGAAAACGGAAAGAGTAATCCTAAAACTTAAAACTAGTAGAAATTAAGTCATATAATAATTGAAACTTCAGTCGAAAAGAAATTACTATTAATGAATAAATAATACATAAAAAAATAAAATGAATAACCACATGAAGCATAGAAGTAAAAGATAATACCATAGATGAATAAATGCAATTTAAAATGACAATGAATTAAAATGCATGATTATGTCAGCCTGAAAACGAACAGAAATAACCAAAGATGAGAGTAGGATTACCGTTGCTCTTAACTCTCTAAAGACAAAATGCCATTTACACTTTATTGAAAACAAAATATCTTTATACCATTTTTTTCTTATTATAACATTAAAAATAAAAACTACTAAATTTCTTAGTAATTAATGTTATAATATTTTAAACAGTCGATTTAGATTTATTAGTCTGATGTGCAGTAAATCTTTATCCATATTTACTTCCTTACACGTTCCTTTGAGATGTGTATAACACACCTGACCAAATTACGACTCGCGGGAATCCTACTAAGGAAAGGCAATAGGAGAACACGGAAACAAATGGGGAAGAAAAACTAAAGTAACTTCCATAATTTTGGTATATTTACCCATTTTGAGTTTCATCTTTGTCAGTTAAAGCATCCATGTGTATGCTTTGATAAGTGGATAAAACATCAAAATATAAAGTATGTTAACTGAGGTAGGTGTTATGTTAAATAAAGGAGGTATGAATACACATGAAAACTAAGTAAGGCATGAAGAAATTTTTCTGACTGTCTGGATTATACAGGTAGATCGCATAGCAGTAAAATATTGTATAATTAAATATTGTTTGTAAATAAACAATAAAATATTGTTTGTTATTTTCTTCTTCTTTGAAAGAATGAAATAACAAAATGAATTTGAATTTGAAATGAATTGAATGAAATGAATTGAAGGAAATGAATTGAAATGAACTGAAATGAAATGAAATGAACTGAAATGAAATGAATTTGAAAGAATGAATGCAGCTCTTGAAAAGAAATAACAAAATTATTGAAAATTGATTGAAATGGAATTTATTTTCATCAGATTGAATATAAAGGATATATGACTAATAATTTTATACTATTCATACGTAATTGTACTGTCATACTGTCTTTAGAAAAAAATTTAAATTTATTCTAAATAAAGATAGAAAAAAATGAAATCAGTAGAACTTCAAGAGGATCACAGTCCAAAAGTGCAACACAAATTAACACATTCTACAAATGTCTTTTGGAAACTAGTGCCACAAATCAAGTGCCCTAATTTAAGAAAAGCTCCTTGCAGATTTGGCACAACTGGTTGTTGTGAGTCACTTTTTTCTACAATGAAGTTTATAAAATCTAAGAACCGTTAACAACTTATAAATGAGCATTTAACGGCATTAATTCGAACCGTAATAACAAACTATGGACTTTTTTTCAGAAAATTCAGAACCAAATTACAAACAGAGATGCCATCTACCAGCAAACATTAGCTTCTATGGCACAAAAACCTAAATATATGTATGTATTTATTTGAAAACTTAGTGCAGAACATAATAAAATTCCAGAACAACTGACGTTTTTGGTATTTTGTTTTTATGTTGGCTTTTGTCATGAGATTATTGGAACGTAGCTTGACCTGTTGTGAAGCTTGGCCATCTGGGGTATATAAAGTCAAACGGTAAATCATTTATTGATAGGCCTATGTTAATTCAAAATATCGTTGCAACAAACTAAACAGGCTGCCTTAAGAACTACCGTTGTTCATTTTGAAATATGTATACGAAGTCAATATATCTGTCGCACCAAACTTGCAAATATTCTTGAATGTTTTATTCCACCAAGGCTGGTACAATAAATATTGTATAGTGTTATGATTTGCATAGTGTTATATTTTTTGTATTAACTATGGCCCATAAAGGCTTTTAGTGTTAATAAATATATAATATCATATCATATCTACAATAGCGAAATATAAAACTCATATATCCTTTTTCAAAAACGGGCTAGCTTTCACTAGCATTCAAAAATGGATGCAAATCTAACAGAAAAAGAATTGCATGGTCACAATACACTGAATTAAGTCTCGCCATTGCCCTAAGAAAAAATCAGCCCCAGTTTAGGATGATTTCTGTAGAACCCATTTGAAGATTCAGCAAGCATGCTAGGATTTGTAGTAGAAACAGAATAGTAAACATTAAGTCCAAGCCAATACAAAGAAGAAACAAGGTTAACTGGATAGGATCCGCAATCTAAATCAGTACTTTGATGTTAAAACTAAACATTCACATTTTAAAACATTCACTTATAGGCTTATCTCATTAATAGGCTTAGAAATAAGCTGCTTCGACTTTGCTAGGCCAAACTTAGTACAGCTAATAAACAATATGTCATCTGCATACATTTAAGATGAAATAGTAAGGTTCATAATACACTAGGGAGTAATTCGAGAAAGTATGGAATAAAACACGTGGAAAAAGTATGGTGATAGGAAACTACGATACCTTTCCAAACATCAGACCATTAAATTTAATTATTTTGTCCGCCAGAACACCAGATATATCATTATGATTCTTTTTTTTCCCTTTTTATGTGTCTAAAGATTGATTAGTTGAAACTAATTATATTATGATTTTTGAGTTAGTTATGCAAGAATAGTGTTGTATATATTTCTTTCGAGTTGGTTGTAAGAGGACGGTGTCATGGTTTTTCTTCAATTTTCTTTTTTTTGTGCTATGTCTCCAGTTCAGGGAGTCGCAATCAATGCAAAGAGTTGTATAGGCTAGTTGCATGACCATTCTAAGAGATTGACAATAAATGTTTCGCATTATGAAATAATGCCATATTGGCTCATTTAAAGCCTTCCATCTAGGCGTTTCACTATTATAAAATATTGGTCCAGACCTTCTAGTTCAGAAATTACTCACGTTATTGCTTTTAAATAATGTTGCCACTCTTAGAAGTTTTAAAGTTAATATCAAATTTCTAGAAATTTGATTATTAGTTTCAGTTGGAAATGGGGGTCACCATCAGTGATGCCAAAGGTGGTACAATTGTACCATTTTGGTACATTTTACCTCTACTGGTACAATTTAGTACAATCCCATAAAATATGGTACATTTTACAAAATTATGGTACAATGTGGTACAATTCAGTATTTTTGTACTGATGTTTGTATTCTTTAATTTATAAAAAAAAAATTTTCACCCTGATCTTGTTCGCCATAGTCAGGATAAGAGACAGACAAGCAGTCAGCAGCCACCTATTTTCCTTTTTTCGTAAATAGACGCTTCTGGCTTCCAAAAGTCAGACAAAAACATCTCTCTGTCTATGAAGTCTTACCGACTGAAAATGAAAAGGTTAACAATGAAGCTATAATGACACTTTGGATTCTTGGTGGTCAGGAATCTTTCAAGATTCCCAAGAAGGGACAGTTTTTCCAAAGCCTATTGGAACACAGACACCTCAGAATAAAATTTTATGTATCGACAAGAATCAGTCTCCCAGTCCTACTGGCCCTATAATTGAAGTTTCTTGTAGCCAACGGCCAACGATAAGCTCTCAGAATGTTAATGGTTATCTAGTTAGCAGAACTCCAGAAACAGTGAGAAAAAGAAAAAGCATGGCCATTAGCAGTACTAAAAACAGTGAAGAAGAATCTTATATATCATCACCTTTTTGACCAATATTAGAGAACATTATCCTGACGTGGAAGTTTTAGATCGAGACAAAAATATAAGAAGCCATCTGACTGTTGGGAGTATTGTTGCAGATTCAGAGTTGAGCCAGTTTGCGAGCACTGCTGTGGAAAGGGAAGAAGAAATTCAGTCAGATAGCTCAACTGTTGTTGGTAGCTGTAGCAACAGTTTAGTACATGACGAAACGCCTTCAGTTACTTATGAAGCAGAATCACACGTTGGAACAGCTGCTGGAGCTAAAAAAGCTACCACAATGAAGCAAAATGACAAAAAAACTTACACCAAATTGGAATATAGACTTTGAGGGTAAACATTATATCGGCAAAGGGCATACAAGGCAGCCTCGCTGTATTCTACGTAATACTGACTTTTCAGATAGTAGTTTTCATATTAGGCGCCACCTGAGCAATCATATTCATTTAAAATAGGTGTCTGCAACACTTAGTTCTGCTCCCATGGTACATTTCTCAATAGATAGTATAGGAACGAATGAAAGGCTTCTAAAAAGTCAGAAAATCAGGATTTTGAGTGGATTTCTGGCGAGGCATAACATGGAAATCAATGTTATGAAAGGGCTTCCAGATACCTTAAAGAGATCATTTCCTGACTGGGAAACAGTAAATGGTGTTCAGTGTGGTCGTACAAAAACTACACATGTGATTAATAAAATAATTGGAGAAGTAGCAAATGTGGACTTGTGCAACCTGATGAGAAAAAAGTTTTTTTTGGTAATCATTGACGAAAGTACTGATATGAGTAATTCGAAAAGCCTAGTTGCTATTATTCGTCATGTCGATGAAGTGAAGGAAGCTAAGAATGGTGGATGGAAGAAAGTTTTGAAGGACTCATTCTTGCAATTGGATGAAGTACAGCAGTGCACAACTAAAGATCTATATGCAGTGTTAATAAAAATTCTGTTTGAAGAGATTGGAGTACCAAAGCAGAATCTGTTTGATTTTGCATTAGATAATGCATCTGTGATGATGGGGGGGGGGGCAAGGGGGTGTGCAAGCAAAGCTTTCACTGGATTTACCAAACCTGTTTGTTCTTGAGTGTACTTGCCACTCAATCCATTTGTGTACCACTGCAGCAAGTCATAAGCTGTAAGAAAGCCTTATTATAACAAACTTGTAAAAATAAAGAAAGCTTTATTATGACTTATCTGTAAAAATAATAAATTCAAAATCGTGTAATCTTAATTGAACAAAGAAAAACCATTAGCTCAATAAATTACAAACTTTCCTTTGATGTCGCAATGGTTTATGTCGCCATAAAATGCAAAGTAACTAGTCTGTTTCAAAATCAGATTGAATAACTGCTTAAAAATATGACCGCTTAAAAATATCACTTGATACTTTCTCATGATAAAAATTACAACAGATCATGTTTTTTTTTAACATAATGAAAGCAGTAGCCACCATTTTTAACAAACAGCTATGATTGGCCAAAAGAATTCAATAAAGTATTTTATAAAAACTGGTTTCTAGCGAATGGGA
>JAQQPU010010472.1:0-30074 GCA_029168905.1 Artemia sp. Kazakhstan ARC1039 | reverse complement strand
AAAGTAAAGATTTATTTGTTTTTGTTACAAGTAAAGCCACTTGTTTCAGAAACTTTTTCTTTTCCACAAAGGTGTAAGTAATATTTAAGATTGTATTTATTTTTGTTACAACTAGAGCCTTTTTTAAGTTATTTTATTATGGTATCTGAAGTATCTTTAGAATAGATACATGAAAGTAATATTTAATATAATTCTTCGCATATATTTTAATTTATTTATTTTTGTTACACAGGTACGTTTTATCATGAAAATATCTGAAAACGTTTAGTGTGTAATATGAATGGCTTAAAAACGCGAAAAATACTGGCTTTACTTGTAACAAAAATAAATAAATTAAAATAAAATATATGCGAAGAATTATATTAAATATTACTTACATGTATCTATTCTAAAGATGCTTTAGATACCATAACAAAATGGTGCTGTATTGTAAAAAATATATATTTCCTCGCTAAATATATCTCAATAATATAGGATTCACCTATACCAACTGGAGGAAAATAGCATGCTTATGTCCAACATGCTGCCTCAAAGCTATAAGATATCTCAATAATATAGGATTCACCTATGCCATACTTCCTTAACAACTCTCTGAAATTATACCTAGTGGAGGAGAATGGTAACCTTATGCCCAACATACTGCCTCAGATCTCTGGGCTGTATTCTCTAAAATATTTGTTTCTTCGCTAAAGATATCTCAATAATGTAGGATTCACCTATTCCAAACTTCCTTAACAACTCACTGAAACTATTATAGTGGAGGAAAATAGCATGCTTATGTCCAACATGCTGGCTCAGACCTCTGAGCTGTATTCTCTAAAATATATATTTCCTCGCTAAAGATATCTCAGTAATACAGGATTCACCTATGTCAAACTTCCTTAACAACTCTCTGAAATTATACCTAGTGGAGGAAAATAGTACCCTTATTTTTATTATTATTAAACAATTTCAAACAAATAAACGAGAATATTCAAAGAAAAATCTAATACCTATGCAAAACTTCCTTAACAACTCTCTGAAATTATACCTAGTGGAAAAAAATGGTAACCTTAGGCCCAATATACTGCCTCAGATCTCTGGGCTTTATTCTCTAAAATATATTTCCTTGCTAAGGATATCTCAATAATATAGGATTCACCTATGCCAAACTTCCTAAACAACTCACTGAAACTATACTTAGTTGAGAAAAAAAGCAAGCTTATGCCCAACATACTTCTTGAGACCTCTGAGCTGTATTTTCTGAAATATGTATTTCCTCACTAAATAAATATCAATAATATAGGATTCACCTATGTCAAAGTTTCTTAACAGCTCTCTGAAATTATACCTAGTGGAAGAAAATAGTATCCTTATTTTTATTATTATTAAACAGTTTCAATCAAATAAACGAGAACATTCAAAAAAAGAAGTCATTCCGTTGCCCAAAATTTACATGAGGAAAAAAATATGGCCTTTTAGTCGTTATTTATAAGCCGAAAATCATGAAATCACCAAGCTAATGAGCTCCAAAACGAAAAATTAGACCGACTACTTAGTAAGCAGGGTGATTTAATAACTGCAGTTAACAATTTGTCTTCTGAAATACAGGAGTTAAAGAATGAGGCTTTAGAAAGAGATAGAAAAATAGCCGAATTAGAAAGGTCACTGGAAGAGCAAAAGCAGAAGAACTCGTTGCTCGAGCGTCAAATGCTACTAATTGAAGTAAAAGAAAGAAGTTCGAACTTGATCATACACGGCTTACCTACAGATATTAATCCGAATCAATCCCTTGAAGCTCACGTGAAAGATCTACTTAAGAATACCTTAAAAATTGAGTCATCTTTGTCAATTAACAAATGTTACCGCTTAGGTGGAAAAACTGTTAATATAACGAATAGACGCCGTAATCAAAGTCAGACACGTAAACCCTCAGTTAATCCAGTGCTAATTAGGCTCAGGAATGAAGCTGAAGCGTATTTAGTTATGCAAAACGTATCCAAGCTTAAGGGCTCTGGAATAAGAATTTGCACGGACCTTCCTCCAGCGCTTAACACTTTACGCACAGGATTCCTCACTAAAGCAAGAGATGAAGGAGTCTGGAATGATTGTTGCTTCTCGGGTTAAAAATAAAGGAACCCACGTATGGCTTGAGATAAAAAAAATGCTTCGGTGATATGGGAGAGAGCTGATCAATAACTGAGTTGGATAGTAGTAATCTGAGTTTTGATTTATATGATTTTGTGGAGTATTTTGTTATTTTGTGTTTAGTGGTCTGGTTGTAAAGTTATTTGATAATTTATGATTGTTTGAGGATCATGATTATCTTATTTTCGGAGGCCCGTTCGCAAAAGTATCATAGTGAGTATTATTTGGTTTTTTCTTACTTTGTTTTTTTTTTGTTATCAAAACTGTTATATTTAATTTCTTTACTTTGTGCCACACTATTCCTGATTTTTCTTATATAAGGTTTTCATGTTATAAAGTTCTAGTTTTTTGTTTATGTTTGTCTCTTTCAGATGAAGTTCTGGTTACAATTGTGTCTCCTTTAACTCTCCGTATGGTTGGTAAGTCACTTTTTGTCAATAAGTATACCCAGCATCGAGATAATGGATAATAGAATTCGTAATTTTGAGGAGCACCCCCTTGATTTAGGTAAAATATTTGAGAATTTATGCAATGATGACGATGTTTTTGATGTGATGGTTCATTCTATCCCAAAAAATAAATATCTACTCCCCACCCATGTTTTAAATAAAGGCTCTAATCTTAGAATGGCATTTTTGAACTGTCGCGGGTTACTAAATATTTTTGATCAAATATCCCTGTTTATTTCTCATCATAATATAGATGTGTTCGCCTCTTGTGGAACATTTTTAAATGATTCGACAAAGACATTTATTAATAAACAGGATTATACTTTTTTTCATAAGAATCGGATTAATAAAAAACAGGGAGGGGTAGGTTTTTTCATTAAATCAACAATTCAGTCAGATCTGGTGAGTGAATTTGATCACCTATATCTTGAAATGGCGTTTGAATTTTTGGCAGTTAAAATAGATGTAAATGGTATGAAAATTTTGTGTTATGTTTTTTACCGGCCTCCAAGTTCTCCTGCTTCAAAATTCATGGAACTTCTTGATGATTTTGTGCTTATTGCCTCGAAAAAGTATCCCAAAATAGTTTTCATGGGTGACTTTAATATTGATTTATATAATTCTAAAAATTCAAGTGATAATTTCCACGGAATATCTTCTGACGGGGCTGACTTGTTATCAGTTTGCTTATCCGGTGGTCTCTTACCAGCTTATGGAGTCCCAACAAGAATAACGAAAGATTCTGCTTCCCTTATTGATAATTTGTTTACGAATCTGGAACTTAAGTCTAGTGATGTGGTTATTGAAGATTTGTCAGACCATTTGATGCTTGTGACCGACTTTCACTTGATACAGAGTTTAATAGGCCTACTAAAAAAAAAATGAGGATGACTAATCGAAACTCCTTAAGTAAACTTAAAGTATTGCTTTCTTCAAGTGACTTTTCTTCTTGTTTAGAGTCTTCGGACCCTGATTTTGCTGCTGAATTTTTTGTGAATCAGTTTAAACGTTGTTTCAATAATGCTTTCCCTCTCCGTCAAATATCAAGAAGAAATAGTATAAAGCCGATTAAGCCTTGGATATCTCCTGGATTGCTGGTATCAATAAAAAATAAGAATCTGTTATATAAGGCATACTTAATGCATCCATCTGAAGTTAAATTAGCTTAATTTCGCAGATACAAAAATTATTTAACAAAAATTTTAAGATAAGCAAAAAGTCATTACTTCGCCGAAGCATTTGTTGAAGCAGAAGGGTCCCCCAAGAAGACATGGGAAATAATTAATAAGTGCTTAGGAAAACATAAGACCCATGATCTTCCTGATAAATTAATAGCTGAAGATGGAACTAAACTGGCTACAGGGAAAGTGGAAGTTATCAATGCATTAAATATACACTTTGCGAAAATTGGCGAGGAAACCGCGTCAACTGCTGGGAACAACCTGGCCCATCATCTGGATAATGAAACTGGAGAGGACTTTCAATCATATCTACCCCCGTCTCTCAATTGCTCCATTTTTCTTACTCCTGTAACCCCAGATGAACTTTTACTTACAACAAACCTTTTAAAGAATGGATCTTCGGAAGGGACCGATGGGTCATCGACTAATCTGATTAAGTGCATAGCACCAAATATAGTAAACCCGCTTTCCCATGTGTTCAACCTCTGTTTTAAAACCGGAAGATTTCCTTCTTGTTTCAAGTCTGCAAGAATTATCTCTTTGTATAAAGGAGGAGACCTGAAGAACCCAACAAACTATCGGCCGATTTCGATCCTGTCTACTTTTGGGAAGCTGCTTGAAAAGTGCCTATATAACCATATAGTCAGCTTTCTAATGAAATCTAAATTTTTTAGTCCGATGCAATTTGGGTTCCGGAAGTCTCACTCTACTGAGCATGCTATTATGGCAATGACTCAGTTTGTTCATGACGCCCTCGACAAAGGTGATATTCCTGCTACAATTTTTATTGACATTAAAAAGGCATTTGATACGATTTCCCATAAAATATTGCATACTAAACTTGATAACTGTGGCATAAGAGGCCCAGTTAATGACTTAGTAATGTCTTACCTAAAAAACCGAAATCAGTATGTAGACGGAGGTGATACTTCTTCCTCATCAGTATCTCAATCTCAGTCAGTCGGAGTCCCACAAGGCTCTATTTTGGGTCCACTCCTATTTCTTATCTATGTTAATGATATCAGTAATAGCATCAATGATATTGGCCTTAACATATTATTCGCCGATGACGCGGCATGCAATGTCAGCAGCCCCGACTCTAGATCTTTGAAGCTTAGGTTGGAATCAGCACTGTCGAGGCTTATCTTATGGTTTACAAGAAATAAATTGACTATTAATTGTACTAAGACAAAATTCATCTTTTTTTCTCGTACTGGGAAAACAGCACCGGAAATTATGATGATTAATATTCAAAGCCTACCCATTGAAATTGAAAGAGTTGATGATATTAAATATCTCGGTATAATACTGGATTCAAGTTTATCATTTAAAAGACATGCAATTTATCTTCGAATGAAACTGGCAAGAAATATTGGTATGATGAATCATCTGAAATTTGTTCTGCCGTTTTTTGCCCTGAAATCTCTTTATCATTCTCTAGTGCATTCATATATAATTTACTGTCCCATTATTTTTTTGAATACTTTTAAAACTCATATTCTTCCTCTTCAGAGGCAACAAAATAAAGCTCTGCGTCTATTGAAAAATTTCCTGCCTAGCCCGTTTTCTTACCCTGGTAAATCGTCAACAAAAAGTACGTATCAAATTTTAAATATCCTTCCACTGAATCTTTTCTCTTCTTTCCATTCTGTTCTTTATATGATTAAACACGTTCAAGGTCTTTTGCCTGAGTATTTTTATTTGCATAATAATTTTTTTCAGGATGATAATCAGGTTTTGCATACATATTGGACCCGTGGCAGTTCTGTTGTCCGTCAGGCTTTAATAAAATCTGAAAGGTCCCGTTTTTCACCAAGGCATAGTATTATATATAATTGGAATAAATTTCATACTTTTATAGATTTGAATAATTCATTGGTTAATAATAAAATTAGATTAATGTATCATTTAATCAGTAATTATTAATTTGATTTTTTTTTTGGGGTGGATGCTCCTCATTTCATTTTATTTATTTGGTTACTTTGATTTTTTTGCGGATTTTGTTTGTTGTTACCGTATGGAGAGTTGAAGAGCAATCTTTTTGTTACGGTATCTGGATATAGTATTAGTTATTTATTGTTGAGTGTATATAAACCCACACACGAGTTATTCTCACTGTGGGTAATTAATTTGATAGTTTTGTCAAAAATTTTTTATTGATTAATAAAGAACTTGAACTAAATCCAGTTACTATATTTGTCCAACATTCTCTTCGTCTCTCTCAATCACTCTTAATTTCTCTCAATCTCTCTCAATGCCTCTCAATTGTAAACAGCTTTACAAGGCTGTGTGACGATATACGAGCTTCTTAGACTTCCCTTTTGTAGTATTGTGAAAGGCTGGATATCTAGTGACAAAATGATTCTGAGGATACATGAGCTGAAAGTGGAAATTACATAGAAATATTCATTACATTGTCGTCATCCTCCTGATTTAATGTTGTGGAATTAGAAATATTTTCTATAATTTCTGCGTCAGACATTTCATAAAAAAGAATTTTTCGTTTTATCCTTCCCATGGCATCAGATTTCCAAATCTTCCTGACTTATCTGTCTTTCAGCAAAAACTTGCTCTATTACTTACAAGTAATAGATAATTATTCCAGGACGATGTGATAGTTGATGGCGGTAATAAATTCCACGATTGACAAAGATGAAAAACCAAATCTCTCATACTAAGTTCTTGTAACGTTTTTTTTTCTGTAGGGTGACTTTTGATACCTTCTTCTGAAGTAGGCAGCACAAGCTTGACCACTTCGCTATCACTTGTGGTCAAATTCAAACTAAGTAATCAAAAGTAAAATATGTCGGGTACAACAGCAGTTGCGTGTACAAGTTGTAAACTGTTCAGTCATGCATTATCTACATTACATTGATACGTTGAAGACGTTGATACGTGCTTTTGATCTAGGAACGGCGAAGATCGTCAGAAAATATTCAGTAATAATAGACATGTCGGATTAAGGGGGGTGCCTGATACGACACGGGCCGGACAACCGGGGCTCCATTCGGTACTTGTTTAGAATCGAATAGTCACGTGAGAAAGACTGCATCGAGAAAGACTGAGATGCTACATGAAAAACAGGTTTTCTCTGCCTTGTGATGTGTTGCTCACTCCGTGACAAAGATTTAAACTTTAGTTTTTGGGGTTGAAGGGGGAAAAAAGATACCTAGGTTAGGTTAGGTTATGTACTTAATATATGCTATGGTTTAATAACAGCCCCCCCCCCTAATGTGCAAATATGTAGCCCAAATTTGCTTCAGAACTATTATATTTTTACGCTTTTTTTTATGTTATTAGCATTAACAAAACTTGACTTTTCACGTCACTACTGGATTCTAAACAAGGACCCTCCGCTGTATTAGTTTTCTTTGTTTGTATTCTTGCTGCTTTCTTTTGTAGAATTTTTACACGCTTGTTATCAACATAAAAACCTAGAAATCGCAGTAGCTTAAAATCTAATTTAGCAGAATTTTTTTATTTTATTATTTTGTAGTACCGGATTGACGCTTCTTGACCACGAAGGACGTTGTGTTGGCCTTGCAATGTGTTGCTATAGCTGGTTTTGAATTCTCGGTTCCGCATTACCGAGCTGAGACCAACTCTTCTGTGCTACCACCGGACTGTATTTCAAAATTATAATTATAAGAAATTTTTTTTATATATTTTGTTCCAGTAATGCATAAATGACGCAGTAGCCTTTTGAAGGATTATGTGTGTTTTTAGTTTTCACATTTATTTTATAAGATGTAATTTGTTTGATTCTAATTTCAATTCTTAGGTTGCAAAAGGTAATTTGAGTGTTAACTGTATTAAAATAAACTTATATAATTTTTGCTCAATTTGAAATCGATGTTCATGACGGTTTGTGAACGATGCTTTTGATTAAAAAACAAATTTTTAGATGAAGATTTTCATCTAAGAATCTGGCAGATTCTACCTCCTGGGAGAGTCTTCCCAAAATTATGCATGAATGAAAATATAATAAGAGAATAAATACCCTTGTCACTCACCTTTCTTTATTTGTAACTTGTTAAAATGTTATATTTATGACTTTGACGCGAGTATATTAATGGTGTGATAAGGAAAAGATGTCTTTTCCGCAAACTGGAAATCCCCTAGTTGAATATCCTCCCTCATTATTCTCTGACAGTTTCAACTTAATACCCTTAGCAATTTGTGAAATTAATCAAAAAAAAATTCCACAAAATAAGTTTTTCAAAAAGTAAAGTAAAGAACTCCATTAAACCAAAAATGAATAAAAATAGAATCAAATAATCTAAAAAGTATACAATACCATAAGTCAGCATTAATAAATAAATGAAACCCAAAACAAACAGAAATTAAAATAAATAACAGAGTCAAACTCAAAACAGACAGAAATTAATTTGAGTTGGGTTCTAAACCCCTATGCTTTTTAAAGGTCAGAATATTGTACTTTACGGAAAAAATTCAAATGAATTTACTGAAAAAATGTGCGTTGTCAGTTTAATTAACATATGCAGATATTTATTCCTTAAAATCTTAATTAATTTTGATTTGTTAAAGTTATAAAAATGAAAACATTTAAAAGAATTTTTCAGTAAAAGAAAAATTATACACAACTACCATATACAACTTCCAAAAATCAGTATCAATACAAATACTAGTATACAACTACCACAAATCAGTATCAATGCATAAATGACACCCAAAACAAACAAAAATTAAAATAAATAACAGAGTCAAACTCAAAACGAGCAGAAATTAATATGAGTAGGGTTCTAAACCCCTATGCTTTTTAAAAGCCAGAATATAAGTTGTGCTTTACTGAAAAAAAATTACAATGAATTTACTGAAAAAAATGTGCGTCGTCAGTTTAATATACATATGTAGATATATATTCCTTAAAATCTTAATTAATTTTGATTTCTTAAAGCTTTAAAACTGAAAACATTTAAAATAATTTTTCTCAAAAATTGACTGGATGTGTTTGGGGAAATGGTGAGCGTGAGAGGGGAGTTAGTTACCCTCCAATCACTTTCTACTACGAAAAAGGGTGCTAGTCCTTTCAATTTCCAAACTAATGAGCTCTTTTTTATATTTCTGCGACAAGACTTTCTATAAGAAACCTTATGTGCCCCCAGGGCACAACGTAAAACCCTTCTCTTCCTTAGCGCGAAACGAAAAAATCTAATCAATGCGAGTGTCGAAGAACAAACAAACAAACTATCTTATCTATATAAAAAAATATACTCTTTCGAATCAGACACTTCTTTCACTTACAGCCCTTTGCAACAGAACTTCTTTTTACTTCCTTTATAGAGGCAATTTTTATAGACAGAAATATGGCCTTTCCGAGAGCGCCCCCTTTCACCAATACAGGCTGATATCTTCATGGAAGACCTTGAAGAAAGGGCTATTTTGCAAAGCTTTTGTAAACCCTAATTTTGGGTTCGTTTTAAAGATGATATTTTCATTTGTGGGAGCATGGTGACGAGTCTCTAGGTTCTTTTCTTCACTTGCTCAACTCCTTGGATCCAAAACTTAGATTTACTCAGGAATATGAGGTAGAGAGGCGTCTTCCTTTCTTAGATGTTCTGGTGCACTGAAATGATACATGTTTGGTGTCTATAGAAAACCCAAACATAGTGCCCGTTACTTAAATTATTCCTCTAATCATTCTCCTGCTGTGAAAACAGGAGTTGTCACTTCTCTAGTTGATAGAGCATTGAAGTTCTTGGATCCGAAACTTCAATTTACATAGGAATAAGAGGTAGAGAGGCGTCTTCCTTTCTTAGATGTTCTGGTGCACCGAAATGATACATTATTGGTGTCTATAGAAAACCCAAACATAGTGACCGCTGCTTAAATTATTCCTCTAATCATTCTCCTGCTGTGAAAAGAGGAGTTGTCACTTCTCTAGTTGATAGAGCATTGAAAGTTTGTTCATCACACTTCTTGCATTCAGAGCTTGACCACCTTAGAGATATTTTATTTGGGAATTGTTGCCCAATTAGTTTAATAAATTCTGTAATTGCAAAACGCATTAATATTTTATCAGAAATTTACAAAGAAAACGCAAATCAAAGGCAAAATTCAGTTTATCTTGGTCTCCCGTACGTTAAAGGAGTTTCAGACCACATTTAAAAAAAAATCTAAGAAAAAATAACATTTACACTTACTACAGACCCAGAAAAACTATCAGTCCCCAAATTTATCAAGGTAAAGACCCTATCCCGATAGGTGAAACAGAATTCCTTGTTCTTGTGTTCTTTGGTATATTGGAAGAACTGATAAGCAACTTACGGATAGATTAACTCAGCACTCTACCTCAATTAATAATACACTTAAACAGAGGAAAAAAACAGAAAATTTTGACTTTGTCGTTGCAGAGCACATTTTTGAAAACCCAGACCATACTATTTTGTTTCATCAGGCTTGCCTAATTTCGCATGACTAAGGTATTGTCCAGCACTACAGAGAAGCTGTTGAAATTTCTAAATACCAACATTTGGGTCTAGCTTTGAACAGGGATTCAGGTGATTTAAAAATAAATGAGTCGTATTTCGGTTTTCTCAAAAGAGAAGCCGATACTTTTATAGTCCCAGATATAAACTTTGTAACACTTTCCCAATCCCTTAATTAAACACGTCAACATCCCCTGAACTCTCACAGAGTGTCAGAGTGTCCCCTTAAATCTCAAACTCATTCAATGCTGTTTCGTTTTGGTTTGAGCGAATGAATTTTTTCTTTTATTTCTCAATTATTCGCTAGTATGTGTCGATTGTGGTTCAATTTTGAACTTCTTTGCAAATCACGGATATTGGTGAATGACTCAATTTTATTGTTGTTAGGTATTTGGTTTTAATTCTTACAATTTTTTGGCTTTTATTGATTTTTATTCATCTTTAAATTTTTTTCATTTTTTTCTCGCATTTACATTGACTTTCTACGTTTTATTTGTTGGTTTTTTCATCAGGTCTCACATTGATTATGTTTCTTCGTTTCGCGCTGAAGAAGAGAGGCGTTTGTCCCCTCAAAATATTCGCTTGTTGTATTTTTTCAGTATTTTCATTTTGCCTTTGAAAACCCCATTTTTGCTCGTTTTTCTTTCTTTATGTTATGTCAGGCCAATTTGGTTTAAGAAATTATCTTACAAGCCTCACCCTGACGGCTGGGAGGGGGGGGGGGTTGTCACCCGCAAAGACCTAATTTCAAGAACTTTTAACTACGTTGAACAAAATGGCTAAAATTCAGCTTTTAAAAAGGGCACTATCCCTTTCAATTTTCAATTGAACGAGCCCTTTTTGAAGTTTCTATGCCAACGCTATCTATAAAAATTTTATTTGCCCCCAGGGCATAAATTAAAACCCTTGCCCTGAGGGGTTTGGGAGGTTTTTAATCTTCAAAGACATAATTTCTAGAACTTTCAAATACATTGAACAAAATGCCTATATCAAAATTTTGATTGGATGTGCTAGGAGAAATGGTAGGTGTTAGAGGGGGTTAGTTTCCCTTCAATCACTTTCGACTATTCAAACGGGCACTAGCCCTTTCAATTTCTAATGGAATGATCCCTTTATGAAGTTTCTACGACAACACTTTCTATAAAACCTTATATACCCTCAGGGTAAAACTTAAAACCTTTGCCCTGAGGGCTGTGAGGGACGGACCCCCTCAAAGACATAATTTCCAGATTTTTCAACTACGCTGAACAAAATGGTTATCTCAAAGTTTTGTTTGAATGTGTTTAGGAAAATTGTGGGACGGGGAGGGGTAAGTTACCCTCCAATCACTTTCTACTATTAAAAAGGGCACTAGTCCTTTCACTTTCCAATTGAATGAGCCCTTTTTGATATTTCTACGACAGCTCTTTCTATAAAAAAAACCTTATGTGCCCCCAGGGCACATCATACAACCCTTACCCTGAGGGTTATATGTGTGTGGGGGTGGGGTGTCACCTTCAAAGACCTAGTTTCAAGAACCTTCAACTACGTTGAACAAAATGTCTATCTCAAAATTTTGATTGGATGTGTTTTGAGAAATGGTGGGCGTGAGAGAGGGGGGGGGGTTAGCTGCCCTCTAATCACTTTTGACTTTTAAATAGATCACTTTCCCTTTCAATTCCCAATTGAATGAGTCCTTTTTGAAGTTTCAATATCAACAGCACTATCTATAAAAACCTTATATGCCCCCAGGGCATAACTTAAAACCCTTGCCTTGAGGGGTTGGGGTTCTGTCACATTCAAAGACATAATTTCTAGAACTTTCAATTACGTTCAACAAAATGGCTATATCAAAATTTTGATTGAATGTCTTTGGGGAAATGGTGGGCGTGAGAGGGGGGTTAGTTGCCCTCTAATCACTTTCGACTATTCATAAGGGTGCTAGCCCTTTCGATTTCGAATGAAATGAGCCCTTTTTGAAGTTTTTACGACAACGCTGTCTATAAAACCTTATATGCCCCTAGGGTATAACTTACAACCCTTGCCCTGAAGGCTGTGGAAGGACTGTCCTCCTCAAAGCCATAACTTCCAGACTTTTTAACTACGTTGAACAAAAAGGCTATCTCAAAATTTTGATTGGATGTGTTTCGGGAAATATTGGGCGTGAGAGGGGGGTCACAAAAGTTGCCCTCTAATCATTTTTGAATTTCAAGCAGGGCACTATCCCTTTCAATTTCCGATTCAATGAGCCCTTTTTGAAGTTTTTACGACAACGCTATCTATTAAAGCCTTACATGCCCCCAGGGCATTACTTCCAACCCTTGCCCTGAGGGGTGCGGGGGGTTCGTTATCTTCAAAGACATAATTTCTAGAACTTTCAACGTTGAACAAAGTAGCTATATAAAAATTTTGATTGGATATTTTTTGGGGAAATTTCGGGTGTGGGGGGGGGGGGTAAATTGCCCTCCAATCACTTTCGACTATTAAAAAGGGAACCAGTCCTTTCAATTTGTAATCGAATGGGTCCTTTTGAAAGTTTCAACAACATCGCTTTATAAAAACCTTAAATGCCCCCAGGGCATAACAGGGTTCTGGGGGGGGGGTTTTAAATCTTCAAAAGATAATTTCCCATTTTTTCAACTACGTTGAAAAAATGGCTATCTCAAAATTTTGAATGGATGTCTTTGGGGAAATTGTGGGCGTGAGAGGGGGGTTAGTTGCCCTCCAATCAATTTCTACTATTAAAAGGGACACTAGCCGTTTCGACTTCAAATCGAAGGAGCCCTATTTCAGTTTCTATGACAACCCTTTTTTTATACAAAAACCTTATATGCCACCCAGGGTATATTTTACAACTCTTACCCTGAGGGCTGCGGGGGGGGGCATCTTAAAAAACCTAATTTTCAAAACTTTCATCTACGTTGAACAGAATTGCTATCTTAAAATTTTTATTGGATGTGTTTGGGGAAACAGTGGGCGTCAGAGAGGGGTTAGTTGCCGTCCAATGACTTTCGAGCATTAAAAAGGGCACTAGCCCTTTTTGAAGTGTCAAAAAGGGCTCATTGAATGAGCCCTTTTTGAAGTTTCTACGACAAGGTTATCTATAAAAACCTTATATGCCCTCAGGGCATAACTTACAATCCTTGCCCTAAGGGGGTGGGGATTGGTCTCCAAAGATTTAATTTCCAGACTACGTCCTTCAACTACGTCTAACAAAACGGTTATCTCAAAATTTTGACTGGCTGTGATGGGGGAAATGGTGGGCGTGAGAGGGGGAATCGTTGCTTTCCAGTCACTTTCGACTATTAAAAAGGGCACTAGCCCTTTTTAATTTCCAATTGAATGAGCCCTTTTTGAAGTTTCTACGACAGCGCTATCTATAAAAACCTTATATGCCCCAAGGGCATAACTTACAACCCTTATACTGAGGGATGCGGGGGGTTTTATCTTCAAAGACATAATTTCTAAAACCTTCAACTACATTAAACAAAATAGATATCTCAAAATTTTGATTGCTTGTGTTGGGGGAAATGGTGGGGGTGAGACAGGGGGTTGTTGCACTCCAATCACTTTCAACTATTAAAAAGGGCACTAGCCCTTTCAATTTCCAATCAAGCAAGCCCTTTTTGAAGTTTTTCTACGACAACCCTGTCTATAAAACCTTATATGTCTCCAGGGCATAGCTTACAACACTTGCCCTGAGGGCTAAGGGGGGGGGGTGTCACACTCGAAGAGCTAATTTCGAGAACTTTCAATTTCGTTGAGCAAAATGTCTATCTATCTCAAATTTTTGATTGGATGTGTTTTGGGAAATGGTGGCCGTGAGAGGGGGGCTAGTTGCCCTCCATGCACTTTCGACTATTAAAAAGGGCATTATCCCTTTCAATTTCCAATTGAAAGAGCCCTTTTTGAAGTTTCTACGACAAGGCTGTCTTATAAACCTTATATGCCCCCAGGGTACAACTTACAACCCTTTTCCTGAGAGCTCTGGGGGGGGGGGGGGCTGTCCTCCTCAAAGACATAATTTCTAGATCTTTTAACTACGTTGAACAAAATGGCAAAATTTTGATTGGATGTGTTTGGGAAAAGGGTGGGCGCAAAAGGGGTGTTAGTTGCCTTCCAATCACTTTTGGCTAATAAAAAGGGCACAAGCCCATCCACTTTCCAATCGAATGAGCCCTTTTCATAGTTTCTACGACAACTCCTTCGATACGAAGTTCCCTGGTCTAAAACAAAGAAATAAATAATGCATTGTGCCACCATCGTTCTTTACATAGGCAGTGCTATTGCGCTGCCTATGATATTTCACATACACAGAGACGGTTTTAAGGGAGACAAAAGGAGCACTTGCTTCGGGCGTAAAATTTTGAAGAAACAGTCTAACGGTTATAATGGTTTCGTAATTTTAAAATTCTGTTTTTTTTTAATGGAGCAGAGGGCACAGATAATAAGTGAAAATAACTAATAAATTGTTAATTAATTAATTTTTTAAAATAAATTGATCCCTTGGCGCAATAGACCCCAGAACAGCCCCTGCACATACACACTTTGGACAACCTAATGCACAATGTATTTTTTTTACCTAGTTCAACTTCCCTCCTCAACATTTTTTGAAAGTTTCAACTTAGAACCCTTAGCTGTTCCTGAGAAGTTTGATTTTAAGACCCTTAACTATCCCTGAGATGTTGCAGAAACACAATTTTTACAAAATAAATGCATATAGTGCATTTTGATGCAGTTCATTATCCCCCTAAAACCTCAACGCAAGTTTCAAGTTGACAAACGTAGTGATTCAAGAAACTTTGCTGTTTGAAGTACTTAGCCATTCAAAGCAAAACAATTAAATATATTATAGATTATACGGAATAATCCCTTTTGCCAGGAATCCACGCCATATAAAATTTTCCGAGTTTAGTTCGATTTTGCTAAAGTCAGTTACTCTTTTAATTTGAAAATTTATTTCGAGGTGCATTTAAAAAGAAACTTATTTCAAGGAAAATTTATCCTAAAATGTATTTCAGTGCCCCCCTCCTTTCAACCCACTACTGCTATTCTGGTGTCTGTCCGTTCCCCCGGAATTTTTTTTTTAAGCCCGGCGTTCATGTAACCTTGATTATATGATGTGTAAATGAGTGGAAACTCAATAAAAGAAAGTTTTCTCAAATGAAAGTAAATCCCAAATTAAAACTTAAAACAAACAGAAATTATTCCGAATATGAGAGGGGCTTCCCCTTCTCATCCCTTGCTCTTTACGATTAAGCTTAAATATGCTTCTTGTTCTAAATCTACGACCCTTGTGCTTGAGCAGTCGTTCCGAAAGAATTAGGATAAAAAATTAAACTTTAGCTTAAAGAAAAGAGGAGAGGCATACGGAGGGGAATAACCCCTCCCCCTCATACGGAATCTTTAAATTTGGGACTGTTTAAATTATTGACCCTATAATAGGGTGAACACACCACTCGATGCCTCTTCTTATGCTCTTTCTGAGTATTATAATCGCTTCACTCGGAAATTCAATTTGGGCCTTTTAAGGACCCTCGAAAAACTTGAGAAGTTTTTAGTAATACTTTTAGCATAGGTAATAGCGCTAGTCAAAGTAGCAGAAGTAATAGTAGGAGCATTAAGAGAAGTATTTATAATGGCAGAAGTTATAGCAGTAATGGTATTCACGTTATGCCTTTCTGATCTAATTCAAAATTCCCTCCTCACGCCCTCATAGTTTTAATTTAATGCTTTAAGCCGTTTCTGAGATATGGCTGATACGTCTTTTTGATAACCTACATACAGATAGTGTGCTTTGATCTAGCTCAACATCCCCCTCAATAGTCTCTGAATGTTCAATATTAATACCATTAGTCTTAGTTATGCTAATGGCAGTTGCAATCTTAGTAATATTACCAATAGTAGAAGGAAGTAGTAGTAAGGACTTAGTGCATTTTTATTAGTTCAATAATACCCCTCAAGAAGCCCTGAAAGTTTCAGCCTAATGCTCTATGCCATTCATGAGATACTACTTTGACAGCTTGCATACACAGCACTTTTCAGTTTAATTCAACATTCCCCCTTAATATTTCGTGTAACTTTCTCCTTAATACCCTTAGCAGAAGTATTAGTAGTAGTAGTAGTAGTAGTAGTAGTAGTATTAGTAGTAGTAGTAGTATTAGTAGTATATATTTACTACCTTTTGGTTGGTTCACTATCCAGCCAGCCAAAATACTCCTCGCTGTTTTTGGGATATAGCTGTTATGCCCTTTTTATAAAATAAATCGACATATTGTGTTTCAATTGAGTTCAAGATCCTCCTCAATATTCCCTGGAAGTTCCACTTTAATACCCTTAGCTTCAGCAATGCTAGTAGTTGTTGTAGTAGTAGTAATGACAGTTGTAGTAATGGTAGAGGTAGTAGTGTGCAAATAGTGCCTTTTGTTCAATATCCACCTTAACGGTCTTTGAAAGTTTTAACTTAATACTCTAGACCACCCCTGGGATATGATTTAGTTAAACATCCCCCAAACATTCCTTTAAAGTTTTACCTTCGTACCCTTAGCGTCGGTAGCAGCAGTTGTAGTAGGTTATTAGTAGTAGCACTAATATGCATACGTTAGCAGCATGCATTAAGTGCCTTTCGGTTAGTTCAAGATCCCTGTCAAACGTAATAGTTTAAGTTGTTCCTTGGGAATCGCTCATACATCCTTTTTGCGGCCTGAATGCACATAATGCGTTTTGATTTAGTTCAACACCCCTTAACTATTCCTTGAAACTTTCACATTAATACCCTTAGTCTCAGTGGAAGTAGTAGTCGTAGCAGTAGTAATAGTAGCAATAGTATTATGTTGATGCTTTAAGTTTATGTTGAGGGGGATAGTGAACCAACCAAAAGGTATTACATAAATACTACTACTACAGCTACGACTAATCCTACCCCTAAGGGCATTAAGGAGAAAGTTTCACGAAATCTTAAGAAGAAATGTTGAATTAAACTGAAAAGCGCTGTGTATACAAGCTGTCACAGGAGTATCTCAAGAATGACATGGACCATTAGACTGAAACTTTCAGGGCTTGTTGAGGGGTATTAGCGAAATAATAAAAATGCACCATGTCCATATTACTACTATAACTATTGGTAATATTACTGCGATTGCAACTACTATTAGTATAACTAAGACTAATGTTATTAATCATGGAACTTTCAGAGACTATAGAGGGGGATGATGGGCTAGATCAAAACACACTATCTGCATGTAGGTTATCAAAACGACATTGATACGTTGAAGACGTTGATACGTGCTTTTGATATAGGAACGGCTAAAAGCATTAAATTGAAACTATGAGGGCATGAGTTTTTTAACTAGACTAAAAAGACATAACCTGAATACCCTTACTGCTACAATTACTGCTATCACTAATACTACTCCCAATGCTCCTACTATTACTGCTACTACTTTGAATAGCACTATTACCTATGGTAAGCAAATTATTAAAACTTCCAGGGAATAGTAAGGATGGTATTGACTGAGTCATTCCACAATGCACATATTGGTTATCTAAGCATTACCAATATTTCAGCAACGTCTAAGGGTATTAAGCGGAAACTTCCTGGGCTACCAATATTACTACCACTATGTCTATTACTTCTTATATTACTACTGCTACTACTAATGATACTACTGAACTAAATCAAAATAGGTTAAGTGCATCCAGGTTCTCAAAATAGGCCAGGTTGTCAAGATATCCAGGCGGGATATGTTAGGATTGGAATAAGATTTAAAGCAGAAAATTTCAGGGGATGTTTATGTTGCTTGAGAGCTAAATCAAAAGGCACTATGTGCATGTTGGTTGTCATTGAGACGTCAAATGACAAAATGGTTCAGGTATAGTTTGCTTTACATAGATACAATGTACAGAATAGGATATTCAGCTTTATTTTTCAGGGAAAATTGAGAAGGTATAAAACTAGATTAATGCATCTGATTCTCAAAAGAGCTTATAATATTAAGATTGTAGAAAAAAGTGCCCAACATACAAATAGTAAGCCTAAACCTGGATTCCAACAGAAAAAACCGAAAATATTTAAAAAAAAATTCCTTAACCAATGAAAAAGACTAAGTCAATTAAAAACCAACAGAAAATAATTTTAAAAAATGTTTCCACAAACGAGTTTTTTTGAAGAAAAGTATAGAGCTACATTAAACCAAATATGAGCTCAAATAAAGTCAACTAATTTTGGAAGCTTAAAACAACCTTAAAATCAGCATTGATAAATAAATGAAAGCCAAAACGAATAGAAACTACAGTAAATAGCCGATTCAAACTCAAAACGAGCAGAAACTAAAAATAAATAGGGTTGACGACCCCTTTGGCTTCTAAAAACTAGAACATATGTTTCATTTTACTGAAAAGAAAATACATTTTAAAAGTTTTCTCGTTGTTAATTTTAATAATTCCAAAACTATTAAGACTTTCAGAAATGAATAAGAGCATATATATTAAACTGTCGATCCACATAATTTTTTTTTTCAGCAATCTTAGTTATTATGGCGATTTTTCTTTTTATTGATACTATCAGAAATAAAATACATAGCTCGAAATGAGGACTGTTTTCAATTTTATAAACTACTGACGTAATTTCATGTACGCTTTTTTATGCTGATTTTCATCAAATTAAGGCTATTGCTGAAAATTCTTTTCAGCATGATTTTAGGATTTCTAGACAAAGACTTTCTGAGAAATTACACCGTTTGAAGCTAGAAAAACTCTCTAATAATCCACCTTTTGTCCCAAATGCGTATCCTGGTCCTGCTGTGATAAATCTCAGCTCCACGCCCCTTACAACAGAGCAAAATCAAGTTCTGTTGAAAGGATTGAAACTTTCGATAACCCCTTCGAAAATACCTTATAGTGAAATTATCGCGAACACAGAGGGGGCTTTTCATGACTCTCGTGCGGATATTGGAGAGATTGCTGAGGTTAGAGCACAATTTGTTGAAATTTTGTTGGATTCACCTTCTGTTAATAATCGAAATTTAAAAAAATTTAGTAAAAATGAGCACTTGGTCTTACACGCACTACATAAAGATCTTTCCAGGATTATTACGAAAGCCGATAAAGGCAATACTGTTGTTGTATTAGATTCAGATGATTAAGACAAAAAACTAAGAGGAATTTTAAATGATTCTAACACATATGAGCAATTAGCTACCGATCCCACAGAAAAATTTGTACAGGAAGTCCGAAAAGAGCTTTCTTATCTAAAAGGAAAAGGTGAAATTACAGATCAGTTGTACAAAAGGTTTTACCCACGCGGATGCACGTCCCCTCGCTTTTATGGTCTTCCTAAAGTTCATAAGCCCGGTAATCCACTTCGACCCATTGTTTCTTCTTTTAATTCTCCTACAGCAAAAATTGAGAAATTCTTATCAGTGATATTTCGCCCACTAATTCAGGCTCAAAAATCCTATATTAAAAATTCCGCTGATTTTGTTTCCAAGGTAAAGCAAGTTTCGGTTAAACCAAATACAAGAATTGGCAGTTTTGATGCAGATTCAATGTATACCAATTGTGATCCTCAAAAGGCCGAACTGTTTTTGGAGCAAAAACTTAATTCTAACCCATCTATATCAGAAAATTCTACTCTTTCGAATCAGACACTTCTTTCGCTTACAGCCCTTTGTAACAGAACTTCTTTTTACTTCCATTATAGAGGCATTTTTTATAGACAGAAATATGGGCTCTCCATGGGTGCCCCCCTTTCTCCAGTACAGGCTGATATTTTCATGGAAGACCTTGAAGAAAGGGCTATTTTGCAAAGTTCTTGTAAACCTGAATTTCGGATTCGATTTAAGGATGACATTTTTTATTTATGGGAGCATGGTGACGAGTCTCTGGGTTCTTTTCTTCACAGGCTCAACTCCTTGGATCCAAAACAGAAATTTACTCAGGAATCAGAGATAGAGACGCGTCTTCCTTTCTTAGATGTTCTGGTGCACTGAAATGATTCATGTTTCGAGTTTAGTGTCTATAGAAAACCCACACATAATGACCGTTGCTTAAGTTATTCCTCAAATCATTCTCCTGCTGTGAAAAGAGGAGTTGTCACTTCTCTAGTTGATAGAGCATTGAAAGTTTGTTCAACACGTTTCTTGGATTTAGAGCTCAACCACCTTAGAGATATTTTATTTGGGAATGGTTATCCAATTAGTTTAATAAATTCTGTAATTGCAAAACGCATTAAAAGATTATCAGATAGTTCCACAGAAAACACAAATCAAAGGGAAAATTTAGTTTATCTTGGTCTCCCATATGTTAAAGGGATTTCAGACCACATTTCAAAAAATCTAAGGAAAAATAACATTTACACTTATTATAGACCCAGAAAAACTATAGGGTCCCAAATTTATCAAGGTAAAGACCCTATCCCGATAGGTGAAAACTCCGGTCTCTACAGAATTCCTTGTTCGTGTGGTCTTTGGTAAATCGGAAGAACTGATCAGCGACTAACGGATAGATTAACTCAGCACTCTATTTCAATTAATAATACACTTAAAAAGCGGAAAAAAAACAGAAAATGTTGACTCTGCCCTTGCAGAGCACATTTTTGAAAAACCAGACCATACTTTTTTTTTAATCAAGCTAGTCTTATTTCGCATGACAAAGTCTTATTGTCCAGCACTACAGAGAAGCTGTTGAAATTTATAAATACCAACATTTAGGTCTAGCTTTAAACAGAGATTCCGGTGATTTAAGAATAAACGAGTCATATTTCGGTTTTCTCAAAAGAGAAGCCGATACTTTAGTAATCCCTGAAATAAACCTTGAACCGCTTTCCCAGTCATCTATTCAAACACGTGAACAACCCCTTAGGTCTCAAAGGGTGTCTGCAAGAAATGCATTAATTAAAATCCGAAATCAAATAACATAGTTCTCCAACTTATTTAATTGCTGGTTCGTTTTCTTTTTTTAATGAATGAATTGGTTCCTTCTCTTTGTCAGTTGTTCGCTAGTATCCGTCGATGGCAGTTCATATTTTTTTTGGATTTTGTGCAAATCGCGGATATTGGCGAATAACTCGCTTTTATGGTTGTTAGGTAGTTGGTTTTAATTCTTTTAATTTTTGGCTTTTATTGATACATCGTTTCGTTTCGCGCTGAAGAAGAGAGGCGTTTGTCCTCTCGAAATATTCGCTTTGTTTTTTCAGTATCTTCATTTGGCCTATGAAAACCCCATTTTTGCTCGTTTTTCTTTCTTTATGTGATGTCAGGCCAATGTGGTTTAAGAAATTATCTTAATTAAGGCAAGGTTGCAATGTCACAAATAGTTTGTTGTCTAGCAGAGAGTTAAAAAATTTTCAATGCACAGTGATCCAGCAAATAATTAGCAAATACCAATTATAGAAACAGCAGGTGAATGCATTAGGAAAGTTGCAGTTGTGAGACTGCATTAATATGGCTGCATAAAATGTGACATAAACTGCAGGTGACTGTGGTAAAGTAAGTTTGCCTCATCATTAAATAAAGTATGTTTTGCTTCAGTAAATAAAAAAGTAATTTTCAAAGTATGAGAATTCTCGAATAATTATAAGCAAAATATTTAGTCCCCTTTTGACAAAAATAAATTTTTTGAAATGGAATTTTAATATATGTTATATCAGGCATACAACTAGAAGTAATTGAATTTGAATTCTTAAACTCCCACAAAGAAAATATTAGACTCATAGGCAGGGGCGTACCGAGACTCATTTCATTGGGTGGGCGATCTTCGTAAATTTTACCGAATCGCTACCTGATTTATGCCGAATTTTCTGCGTAAATAAAGAATTTTGCTAAAATTCGGGCAATTTTGCAAAATTTCCGCCGAAATTTTCGTCTTCGGCGAATACTTTACCGAATACCAAAAACGTTGGAGGGGAGGCACGCACCTCCCTGCCCCCCTCCCCTCGGGATACCCCTGCACAAAGTTAGGAGTAAAGACCTGAAAAAAGGTCAATAACGACCAAAGGAATTATTTTGAGCATAATATATTTAAACAAGAAGCCCAATTGGAGTTAGTCATGTAAAAATAAGACATTTTTCCCTTTTTTCGTTCGGTTTTGCTTGTTACCTTTTCATCTTATTTTCAATCAGAAAAAATGCAAGGCAACTTTCAAATCTGTAATTTGATCGATGGATTTCAATAGATCTCGGGTTAACGTTGAGACAATAAGACATGGGACTACAGAAAAATAACATACTTAAAACTTGGACTGTTAACACACACCTTAAAAACCAGTTTAGAATCCACCATAAAGCTATAACATATTTTGCCCCAAGGCATTTGAATACATGGAATAACCACAGACTAGTAAGCATTCAGATAAGGCATTTTAAGAGGAATTTGTTTCAGGAAGGGGGGGTGGGGCTGACACATTGGTAGGAGGGTTTGAATTCGGGGAATTTAAAAATAATTAGTTCCTATGGAAAATTTAAAAATGCATTTTGAGATTTCTAGAACGGCAAGGGCCTGAATACAATCTCCACTATTTCTGTGTTGGCACCTGAGATAGACACGACAGTTGATATGTTTCTGCGTAAAAGAACCTATCCTTGGAAATGATTGGCTGAACGCCTTGTCTGATATAATCAATTTTATATCTAAGCACATTCAGGAGACCCCTCCCCCTCGGAATGACTTACTACTGATTTTAGGTTTGCCAAAATCGCCTTTCCCTTTCTGCATTTAAATAAAAAAAATAAGTTTTTTTTAACTGAAAGTAAGGAGCGACATTCAAACTTAAAACGAACAGAAATTATTCCATATATGAAAGAGGCTATCCCCTCCTCAATGCCTCGCTCTTTACGCTAAAGTTTTTTATTCTTTTCAAAAATAAAGTTGTGAGACAGAGTCAAACTTTAGCGTAAAGAGCGAGGCTTTGAGGATGGGACAGCCCCTTCCATATATGGAATAATTTCTGTTCGTTTTAAGTTTGAAAAACAAACACCCTATAGGCACTAATATAAAAGAATGAATAAATATTAAAACGAGTAAAACTTAAAAAAAGAAAAGTTCTAGACTTCTAAAAAGAAAAGCCTACGGATTTTTTTTCTTTGAAATAGTAAGAGACGAACCTCAAACAATCAAGCAGCTAACTAAGTTCAATGTATGCAATGGTTTTTTATTTCAATGATCGTCTTATAATGTAATAGGTTACAAACAGGAAAAAACCTATGGCTTTTTCTTAATTGGGATAGTACGTCACGACCTGGCTACAACCTAAGATTATGACATCATTGATCAATCTTTAACATGAAATAAAAATCTTATTTTAGTTAATATGGCTGGAAGTTTGTTCTTTACTGTAATTAAAATTTTAATTCGGTAGATGGATTGAGCTGAATCTCAACAATGAAGTGATAGTGAAATTGTGGTTTTTCGTTGATACATTAAAAATGTAGGAGGGCAGGAGAGAAACACACACAAAATTGCAAAGTGAACGTAAACCTTAAATAAATAAAAAAATATTCTTAAGACTGAAATATCTTACCATGACGAAAAACAAGCCAGAACGAAATCCCAGATATACAAAACTGTTCTAATAATAACAAGACCACAATTCTTAATTTTTTCAGCCAATGTTTTCAGTCCATTTTTAGTGTCGGTAGAATTACTAAAAAAGACAAAAATCTTGGATATGAAAGAAAATAGACAAGCCCAAGCATCGCGTCAGTTTCTTTTAGTTGTAGCCCTATGAAGCTAACAAATTTGATATGCCTCATGGAAAATTTAACAGCCTAATATATGGAAATTAGCCCAATAAGAATCCCTGGCATCAGTATGAGCAGCTGAATGGCTATCATTACTTTCATATCAAAACTAAAGCCAATTAAGTTTCAGCTTGCGAAGTCATGCTACTCATATAATAAACGTCACAAGTGTAACTCGTTGAATTGATAGCCCTGAGAATCCAATAATATAAGTATCTGGTCCTTTTGGCTCTAGTTAGAGCTGCTGGCTTGTCGAAAAATCGTTTTTTTTTCAGAGGTAAAATATACCTTCAATAAACCACGAAACTTAGCTTTATGTATCGAATTCAATTTACTAATTCTTTCTACAAAATGTGCCAAATATAGTAAGCAGTCACGTGATATCACTCCTTTCTCAGACATTTTTTCTACAATGTTTTTGTGAGATTTAGTATATTAATTTCTTTTTACCAATCCTCCCAACATTTCTTAATAATGTCTCTTTTCGTCACCAGAGGTGAAGTCATATCTATTTAGTCCTTTGACAGGTTGGCAGAATTTGTCACATTCAAGTAACAACTCTCTTATATTGAAGTACCTCTTTTTCTATCTGTCCGTAACTCTAGAAATTTTTTTTTAGGAAACACTGTTATGTAAATACAAAAAAGGCTTAAACCAACCAAGAAGCCCAGTGGGCTCAGTAGATATAACATCGAACTTCTGTTCTCGATGTTTTAGTGGGTTAGGGCTTGATGCTAGGCGTTTTATCGATAATAAAAACAATTTACTTTGCTTCATGACGCAAATTTACTGTTGGGATTGCATCCACAAATGAGCTACACTAGCTGATTTTATGTGAAGGCTAACACGAATTTCGATATTAGCTAAATATAAATTTTTTACCATTGCCATCTTGTTTCGTAAGTTTGCGCTAAATTGAACTAAGTCAGCCTTTTACTTTACGAATAGAGGGATGATGTTTTTGAAATCCCCCTTCCCTCCAAACTCAAAATTTTCTAAAATTCTACTTTAGAAGCTTTTTTAAATATTTCTAAAGCGTTAATAGATAGAGTGCTATAAACATCAGAATTGACTTCAGAGGACACGTTATATCAGGAGAAGATGTTCTTGAAATCCCCCTTCCCCCCAAACTCAAAATTTCACAAAATTCTACTTTAGAAGCTTTTTTCAATATTACTAAAGTGTTAATAGATAGAGTGCTAAAAATATCAGAATCAACTTTAGAGGATACGTTATATCACGATAAGATGTTTTTGAGATCCCCCTTCCCCCCAAACTCAAAATTTTCTAAAATTCTACTGTAGAAGCTTCTTAAATATTTCTAAAAGCGTTAATAGATATAGCGCTAAAACATCAGAATCGACTTCAGAGGACAAATTATATCACAGGTGTGATATATCACAGATGTGAAAATCAAGCGGAAAGAAAAAAATATCCCGTTTGTGGAGAATAACGTGGTAAAAGTCAATTTTCTTGATTTTCAAGCCAATATATTTTCTTTGTTATTCAAGCCAAAGGGCGGTAAGTTTCCTTTATAGAGGTTTCAGACAAGGCGGTTCTAATGGTGTGCTTTTTGTTTTGATCTGACTCTTTTTTTAGGAGTTGGGGGGTTTTATATTACTTAACATTGGAGGTGATCGTCTCTTACTAGGTTGCTAGCTACTGCTGCAACCCGGATTTCGGACAAGGCGGTTCTAATGGTGTACTTTTGAATTTGATCTGACTACTTTTTTTAGGAACTATGGGCTTTTGTATTTCTTAACATTGGACGTGATCGTCTCTTACTAGGTTGCTAGCTACCGCTGCAACCCGGATATACATTACTAATCTATACTATTATTAAGTGGCCTATAAAATTTAGTATAGGCAAGAGGTCGTTCTTTATTATTATTTACGCATGTCTATAATGTTCATCAATGTGATAAAACATCTTGCTGTTTTGTTTTGCTCTCTCAATTATTACTTCTCGATACGCCTGGTCGGTTGAATACCTTTGCTTTTTTCTTTTCAAGATACTATCTCTGTTTTGTTTGTAGTACTGTTTTTTTAACTTGCGTGTAGCTCGCTTTGATCTAACCATTACGTATTCATGAATGAGACCATTTACAGTTTTGACGTTTTTAATATAGTAATTATGACGTCACGGCGTCTTCAGAAACAACAATATAATTTCGTGTTTTTCTTTTCACGTCATAGCTCTAATATAAAACTATGATGACTGACATTCATTATTGATCTATTAGGGTTTCAGAGAAGGTAGTTTTAATGATATACTTTTGTTACTATATACTACATATCACCTATATTATAGTTAAGTGGCCTATAAAATTTAGTATAGGCAAAGAGTCGTTCTTTATTATAAAAAATATCCCCTTTAGGCAGAATGTTGTAGTAGCTGCCACTTTTCTTGATTTTCAAGCCAATATATTTCCCTTGCTGTTCAAGCCAAGGGACAGAAAGTTTCCTATACAGGGGTTTCGGACAAGGCTGTTCTAATGGTGTACATTTTTTTCAAACTGACTCTTTTTTTTAGGAGTTTTGGGTTTTTATATTTCTTAACATTGGACCTGATCGTCTCTTACTAGGTTGCTAGCTACCGCTGCAACCCGGATAGCTGCCCCTGGAACCACCGTATATCAGTTACTATGGCTGATAGATCGTTCTTTACTGTAATTTTTTACTAGGTTTCAGCTATATTCGATGAGACTTACATAGTCCCCAGAAAGAACCATATCGATCCTTTATGCATTAGAACGATTCAATTGAAAAGTGCCGAAGATTGCCATTAGAATACCTTTATCAATATCTATTTATCCGTATATACACAGTTTTGTGGAAAAATCAAATCAATGAATACCTTACTACAGCACAATGGATGAAAGTGTGCCTCATGATTCGAGGTTTGCGGGTTCAAATCCGCCTGTAGTAAGGGATCAATATCGAATAAAGGAATGATTCCTTATTATATGTCGTCTTCCAATTTCTTGTTCAAAATCATGTTAATACAATCAACATATCGCCAAATGCTGTGTTCTTGGTTGATGTGGTGCTTAAATTCTGTTTTACAGTAGCTTGCTTTCTCCAAACCACAAATAAAGCAAGGAGAGATTGTTTTTGTCTCTTGATTTTTTCCTACACTCACGCAATCTGATAGCCCTCCATACACGGTGGAGCCAATTACACTGAAGCTTAACATAGTGGTGAAAAATCTCAGACTTACGTCAAATGCTACACGCCAGTAGTATTTGGGATTATTTTTACTAATAGGCATTAAAATGCACAAGGATCCATCTCCATTTCCAAGGAGCTGAAGAAATAGCCCAATGAAACAATCAGGAATTGAATCGCCCGAACATACCCAACTTTGGGCATCTGCCTCTTGGTATACCTCTCTTTGGAAATTTTCTTTAAAAAAAGAAAATCCTGCTACAGCAAAAAAGTTTCAAGATGCCACTCCAAAAGAACCTAGGGAGAATATCGCCACACTGACAGAATATCCTTTAATAATTAGTAATTTAGAAATTTGTAAATGTAGAAGAACTCCGGTCCAACAAAAATGAATAGATACTCCAAGTACAGAGAAGAGGATACCAGCTAAACTCACTAGTATCCTGCTCAACTCCTTCCTCAATGAGGAGAGGTGGTACATCATTTCCAAAAGGCGTAGAATCAAGTTTACAATGGCAAGGCCAAAAATAATTTTCCTTACAGTATACTGTTCGTCAAAGGGCTCTGACACACTTGATACGAGAGTAGAACTTCCTGATGTAGGAGCTTCAGTCGAATTACGGAAAGAAAATCTTGGAGCACAGGCTGAAGCCAAAGTTGATGGAGCAAGTGTTTCAGATTCAGAAGTATTGGTCAATGGGCTATTACAGAAGATTATTAAGTTAATTAAAAGAGACAACACAAAAATTATAACTGTCAATGATAGAACAATATTTTCTGAGTATTTCGCCCAAGTCTGGAAGTTTTTTGTGCCCTTGCTTCATCCTGGAATTTCTTGGCACAACTAAAGAAACCCGAAAGTTTCTCTTCTTTTTCAGCAATACCGTCAAAATATGTTTTCACTATAGCACTTTTCCTCTTCTTTGGAAAATTGTTGCTGTTTTCTCTTGGCAACAAGAACGCAAGTTTTTTTTTTAGTGCCGTCCTTCATTTTAACCGAAATCTCTGCATTACGGGAAGCCAATTCGCTTATAAATTGTTTTTCTTTATGCTGATCTTTGAACTCAATTTCCATTTCTTTGTTAAACTTCGATATTTTGCCTATCAATTCAAACAAATCGTCGCAACATAGGTTCATCATTTTCCAACAATTAATGAAGTTTTTCTCATACTTGAAGCTTTTTATCAGTAGTATTAATGAATCTTTCATACCAATGCCTTCAGTGTTAGTGGAAGCAATAAAAGCACTTTGCAATGTTACCATCATTATATTGGGTTTTATGGCGCTAAAAATCCATTCAGTGGCCTTTTTTCCCTTCTGATGATGTAAAATATTTAGAAGTCTTGTAGCCCTGAATAGAAAATTCAATCTAAAGATCCAAGGGCAGCTCTTTGGGTTTTCTGAGTCTTCGGCTCTCTGGATCATTGGCTCTTCTTGGTCTGTGAATCTAACCGTTAAATGAAGCAAAAATGGGATTGTCCTTTGTCTCAATAAATTTTTCAATTACTTGTTCATTAGATCCATATCGTCCTTCAAAAACCTCAATTAAGACATTGAGAACACTAATTATCAGGGGTGCGTATTTTAAGTTTACGATTCGTCTATAGTGAATTATGTATTGGTCTGGCTTGGGACTATTTGCCTTCGTATCAAGACTAAAGATTCTACAGCATTCACAAAACAGCTGAATAATCTTTTCCATTATTTGACCCGGACGAATTCGATATTGTACTATTTGATGTTCTTCGAAACTACAGCACGTTTTCCACAATAACTTCATAGAATTTAAAGTCCTGGTTGTTTCGTTGATAATTTCTTCAACGGCAGAATCGGTCACGGATGTTGAATCAGGCTTCATCTGATTTTTCAGTGTTTTCACCGCTGTACAAATTTTTTTGTAAAATTACTGTATTGCCGATTTATTTTCAGGGCTAAATTTTGTTAAGACACAAGGCCGCTCAAAAATTAGCAAATTTAGCAAGTTTTCGAAAAAGTTCTTTTACTTCGTCCAAACTTAAGATTCAATTATATAATCAAACAGCAACGCTTTTTGAAGGTACAATAGATGACATTTGATATTCTCAAGCCCTCTTGATTTAAATCGTTAAAAATAAAATATAATTATGGTCAATTATGGCTTATTTCTATGAACCCTCAGTCTGGAGCAAAACTAACACTATATAGGCCATAAAATTGAGTTTGGAGTAATGCTAATAACCGATTTAAAGAAATTTAAATAAGGATTGCACACTTATGACTCACCATCAAGCCATAATTTTATCAAATATAGCTAAAGCTGTGTTGCTGATGACTTCTTATTGTTATTAGGAACTATGGGTTTTTATATTTCTTAACATTGGACGTGATCGTCTCTTACTAGGTTGCTAGCTACCGCTGCAACCCGGATCTTACTAGGTTGCTAGCTACTGCTGCAACCCAGATTCACATACATATTATTTATGAGAGGCAGCCTGGCCGAGTGGTCCAAGGCACTGGTGTTAGCCACCAGTCTCTTCGGAGGCGTGGGTTCAAATCTTACCGCTGGTATTATGTTTGAAATACTGCAGTGTGAAAAGACATCAAAATGCAGTTTTTGGTGGAAAAATTTATTCTCTTTAAGAAATAATTTATTTTAGTTACAAAAGATTTTTAACCCAATTAATTTCCTTTAAAATGAGCCATTGAACAACTCTCTACGATGTTCCAGTGCCAAGCTATCTCTGGATACAAAGAAAAAAGAAAAAAAAAATATCCCGTTGAGGCAGAATGTTGTAGTAGCTGCCACTTTTCTTGATTTTCAAGCCAATATATTTCCCTTGCTGTTCAAGCCAAGGGACAGAAAGTTTCCTATGCAGGGGTTTCGGACAAGGCGGTTCTAATGGTGTACTTTTGAATTTGATCTGACTCCTTTGTTAGGAGCTATGGGTTTTTATATTTCTTAACATTGGACGTGATCGTCTCTTACTAGGTTGCTAGCTACCGCT
>JAQQPU010010471.1:980-30076 GCA_029168905.1 Artemia sp. Kazakhstan ARC1039 | reverse complement strand
ATCGATATAAAAATTTTGTTGTTTCGAGTTTCGGTTACTATTGAGCCGCATCGCTCCTTTCAGTTCGTTTCCACGAACCGTTTGATCTTTTCAAGAAATTTATAATCTTAGCTTAACCTGTCTTGATTGGTTTAAGTTCCGTTGACAGTACAAATATGGTACCAAGCAATCTGACGGTTTGAGTGAGTTAACTGGAAACTTAAACAACCATACATGTTTCTTAAAAATTAGAAATTTCGGGAATTGATTTTCATTTTTTCAAATTTTCAAAATTTTAGACAAAATAGATTACTAAAGGAGGTTTTGGAGTTTCTTTCTTGAGTTGAAAAAAATGATGTATTTTGTCTTCTAACTCCCTGAATAAATTCCGTATATTTGAGCACGATAGCCAACGGTGTGAGTGCTAATATGTGATTGTAGTCTGGGTTGCAGCGGTAGCTAGCAACCTAGTAAGAGACGATCACATCCCGTAGTAGAAATTACAATAGCCCATAACTCCTAAAAATTGAGTCAGATCAAAACAAAAAGTACACTATTAGAACCACCTTGTCTGAAGCCCTTATATAAAAAATATTACCGTCTCTTGGCTTGAACAACAATTGGCTAAAAAATCAAGCAAAGTGGCTGAAACCACGATATTCTGCATATAAGGCATCTTTTTTTCGCAGATAGCTGGGCACTGAAACATCGTAGAGAGCTATTTAATGACTCATTTAAAAGGCAATTTGTGTGATTAAAAACCTTTTGTAATTAAAAAATTTGATATTTGTTTTGGGCGAAAAACGCATTTTTGTTCAAAACTGTAGTAGCAAATGGTAATAACATCATATTGCATAGGAAGATCAAAACAGTGTTTTTAACGTTATAAAGAGCATGTAAATATAGCTATATAAAATTCAGTAGTTCTTTTAGGGTCTTAAAAAAAATTGATTTGTGAATTGTAGCTATATTACATAAAGGATCTATATTGTTCATTATAAAGGGGACTATGCAAGTTTCATTGGATATAGCTGAAACCTAGTTAAAAACAAACTACGGTTTAAAGTTAAGATAATAAAGCATCTTTTAAAAATATTCTTGTTTGTGATATAGTGCCATTCTGAAGCTTGTCTCATACTATTCCAACTAAGAAAAAACCATAGGCTTTTTTTGTTTGTAATCCAGGTTGCAGTTGTAGCTAACAATCTAGTAAGAGACGAGTCAGAGGGAAACAAAAGTACACTATTAGAAACCCCTTGTCCGAAACTCCTGTACAGGAAACTTACAGTTTCTTGGCTTGAACCACAAAGAAAATATATTGGCTTTAAAAAGTACATATCAAAGCAATGTTTGGTTTGTAGTGAAAGCTAGCAACCTAGTAAGAGACAGTGACGCACAATACTAAGAAATTTAATAGCCCATAACTCCTGAAAGTAGTTTCAAATCAAAATAAGAACTACACTATTAGAACCGCCTTGTCCGAAAGCCCTAATAAGGAAACTACCGTCCTTTTTCTTGAATAACGATCTATATTAAAGGATGAGCTATATCCCACAGTAATCCGGGTTACAGCGGTAGCTATCAACCTAGTAAGAGACAATCACGTCCACTGCTAAGAAATAAAATAACCCGTAACTCGTAGAAATAGTCAGATCAAAACAAGAAGAAGAGCATTAGAACCGCCTTGTCTGAAACCCCTTTATAGGAAAGTTAACACCCCTTAGCTTGAACAGCAAGGGAAATATATTGCCATGAAAATCAAGAAAACTGGCTGGAACCATGATATTCTGCATATACGGCATGTTTTTTTTCTCCGTTTCTTTCTTTTTCTCCTCAGACAGCTTGGCACTGGAACAACATAGAAAGTTATTTAATGGCTCATTTTAAAGGACATTGATTTGTTGAAAAACCTTTTGTACTTAAAAAAATAATTCTTAAAATAAACCAGTTTTAGGTAAAACTGCATTTAAGGTAAAACACAAAATCAATATTTTTAAGATCCGGTTTGCAGAGGTAGCTAGAAATCCAGTAAGAGATGATCGAGTCCAATACTAAGAAATATAATAAACTATAACTACTAAAATAGAGTCAAAAATAGAGTAAAAAAAAGAAGTACATTATTAGAACCGCCTTGTCCAAAACCCCTATATAGGGTAATTTTCGTCCCTTGACTTGAACAATAAGGGAAATATATTGGCTTGAAAATCAAGAAAAGTGGCTGTAACCACGATATTCTGCATTGACGGCATCTGTTTTTCCGTTTTTTTTCTGATGAAGATTATAGAGGAGCAATAATTGAGGGAGCCAAACAAAAGATTAAGGAGCGTTATCATAATGATGAAGATTACTGAAACAAATACAAGAAAAAAGTTGCTACCGGAATAACGGGTAGATATTGGAGTGATAAAAGCTATAATGAAAAAATTAAAACCTCTCCGAGGCTGTACCAAAGAACGTATTTAGACAAAGTTAAAAATTATATTCAGAAGTCCAAGAAGATGGTAAAAATGCAGGCTGATCTTCGTAAATTGAGAAACGTCTTACGAATATCTTACTAGGATTTTGAGAAATATTCAAAATTATTGATTAAAATTTTCTTTGAAAGCGCGAATGCTAGTGAAAAGTCGGCTAGAAATGCTCTGGCGAAACTTCATGGTAAAATCCAAAAGTAGTATTTCATGTTTAATGAAAAGCTTCCAAGTTATGGACTGGCAACTGTAGAATGGTTTACAAATGCAATGGAAAATATTAGACAGCACTGTGAATATACGGAAGTGTACTTTTTAGAAAATTGGTATATCCATCTTGGAAGGAGCAATTGTATTTTATGCAGTAATAATACCAACATTTATGCAAGCATACCTATGAACAGCGAAGGGAAAGCTATGTTTTCCATCAAAGCGAAAACGAACCCTTTATATATTAAAAGACGATCACGTTAAAAGACGTTTCGGACGTTAGTTCATGATATCTGAAATATTAATGAAAATAGTAGTAGCCTAGCTTTAGTGGCAGTTTAACATTTGGTATTTTTTGCCAAAAGAAAGATCACGGATGCGTGTTTATTTGTTTGTTTTTTCTTTTCCCCAGGGATGATGATATCGACCCAGTGGTCCTAGAATATCGCGAGAGGGTTCATTCAAACGGATATTAAAAGTTCAAGTGCATTTTTAATCAAAAAACAAAACAAAAATTAAAAATAGAATGACTTTTTATAAAAAAAACTGCATTTTTGATGTCTTTTCATGCTGCAGTCTTTTCAAAGATATTTGATTTTTGAAATTACATTAAAAGACGATCATTGGAGTCACAAAATATTGCATACGTTAGACTTAGTGTTGAGTATTTGATGTTCATCTCTTATTATTTCAAACAAGAAAAAGGCGTAGGCTTTTTCCTGCTTTTTAACACTATTACATACAGGACCGACATAGTTCATGATAAATGGTATTTGTCATTACGTTTTTTTAAATACTTATCCATTATTATGTATGCAGTAATCTTTGGGGGGGTTTAGCAAACAAATTATTTGTTAACTGACGCTACAATAATTCCTGAAAATTAAAAAAAAACAATAATTTTATCTAACTGCAAACTGCAAAAACATTTATGATGTCTGAGCAATAGTTTTAATTTTTTAATTCAAACCAGAAAATACCTGAAAATTTTAAAATTAGTTTGTTTTTTTTTGCTTAAAGTGACTCGTTACGCCAATAAAACAATTTGTTGTAGCGAATTACGAATTTTAATAGTTCGTGGTAAAAAACGAACTTTATAGATACATCAAAAGAATTCAATTTTTATGCTGATTTTAGACATTTAAGTTTCATCAAGCTTAGTCTTACTCATCAAAAGTTATAAGCCTGAGAAAATGTGCCTTACTTTTGAAAAAAAGAAGAATACACCCCTAAAAGTCATAGAATCTTAATGAAAATCAAACCATCAGTTTCAGCGAATCAGAAAACCTGACTGTAGAGGCTTCTAGCTCCTATCTGCAAAAATGTGGAATTTCGTTTTTTTGTCAAAAGAAAGATCACGGATGCGTGTTTATTTGTTGTTTTTTGTCCTTTTTTTACATAAAAGATCGATAAATTCATGGGAGGTTGTAAAGAAAAAGGTTTTGGGTAGATTGGGATAGAGGAGGAGCTTGCGTACCCGGGTTGCAGCGATAGCTAGCAACCAATTAAGGAAAAATCACTTCTCATAGTAAAAAATAAAATAGCCCATAACTTCTAAAACTAGAGTCAGATCAAATAAGAAGCGTACTATTAGAACCGCCTTGTTCAATACCCCTATATAGGAAACCAGCTTTCTCTTGTCTTGAAAAATGAGGAAAATGCACTAGCTTAAAATTTCTATCGGAGACATTTCGGGAAAATACAAGATGTGGGGGGATGTCCACCTTCTGACCGCTCTGAATCTTAAAAAGGGAACTAGAACTTCTGATTACCAATCCAATGAGCCCCCTCTGAAGTTTATCAGGCCACTTTTTCTACAAAAACTATATATGCCTCAACTTCCAACCCTTGCCCTGACGGTTGTGGGAGGGAGTAAAGGGTTGTCAGTAGTGTGCTATCAATTAGTATCGATCCTACGCCTGAGGCATGAATATACGTGTGCAGTTTCACACCTACACACCTTACCAGGTGCAGTCACCTATTACTACGAACGTTACATATCTTACTGGTTTCTGAGCTAGCACGCATTTTTCTGGTCCAAACATGGGTGTATAATGAGTTATACAAGAATATATTTCCAGTATTGTCGGTTCATGCACCTACCATGAATATATATATTTCACGACTACATGCATTATCACACACGTTTTCCCTAGGTTCAATATCCAAAACTTGATTCAGTCATATCGTATATTCAAAGATGATCTTTTTCTAGAAATACTGGCTTTCACCTTGGGGGCTTATAATCAAGTTTTTTTTTACTATGAATATAGAGCAGATTGGTCTTTCTGTATCAGTTGAATAATAGAACTTGTAATAAGCCTTTTACAGTTAAATTTATTCGTTTTTTCTAATGGAGAATACCAAAAGAATCTTGATGGTAAGTAAATATACATTATTCTTGAATTATCATAAAAAACGTGATCTTTTTCCTATAGGTATCTGCCTAATGTCTTTCGGATTTGGTTTGATTTGGTGATTTTAATTAACATCTGACGTTATCCAAATGTGGGTTTGCTTTAAGCAGCGGCCAAAGGTTTTTCGTTATAGCTGGCTTATAACTATCTGTCATATTGGCTTTCTGATTGACAGGGGACCGCATATTTTTTTGCTAGTTTCATATCAACCGTCCAGGTATTCAGGTATTTGCCTGAAATAGTTAGCTAGCAAATATATATTCTATTTTAACTAACAGACAGCGATTATGGATTAATCCACTTTAAAATTGTCCTTTTTTTGTCAGCGATTGCTGACAAATGTGTTTTTTCTATTTCTTTATGCATCGTATTTAAAAATATGTTTTATGCTAGTTATATAGATATAGGCTATTCGGCTCAAATGCTTCTCAAGTACCATACAGAAATATCTCTTTTTTAAGACTAAAATTGAACAATACGTTTCCTTTAAATATAAACAATATCGTTAATGTATTTGGAGTGGGCTTTGGAGAGGTGGGAGGGGTGCAACCCCACCACTAATATTCTGAATAAATATCGAACTTAGCTAATTGTAAATTATTTTATTTTTCTCCTTTATCATATGTTGAAGTGGTGTTCGTTTTTCTATGTGTTTTAGGATGATATTGGGGTTTAAGTCTATAAGGCTACTAGTTAAATAGTGAAAAAGAACTGAAATTAATTTTTATTGCAGAACACTGGTAATCAAACTCCAGGCCAAAAGCGGGCAAAGTTAGATCTCGCCCCCGAGAACACTGACACAGACCTATTCAGATCATTGAACTCAATTAGGGCCACTATAATACACTACGCACGCCGTTCAGATGGACAAGCAGTTTCTAAGGACATACCTGCAATTTCTAGGGTAAGTTCAATTTATATGGTAGTTTTCAAGTTTATAATGCGCTCATGATTTCGCAAAAGCCTATTCTCATTTCACTTACAGATAGCAATTATATTCGCACCTATTAGTCAGCATTACATTCTAAATACACAAAAGGATTAAACCGAATTAAAAATTGTCAGGGATTGTTAAAAAAATTACGAGACATCAAGGTGCGTATGTTGCAACTCATGGGGTATTATTAGAGAAGAAGAGAGGGGATAGGAAAAAGGGAGTAGGCGTACTGAAGAAAAGGGTGGGGGATTGGGAAAAAGAGAGGAAAAAAAACTTAATCAGATAGTGTCTTAACTATGCTACATGACTTTTGGTATTTATTTAGTACCTGGTAAGCACGAAACTGGAACTATATTGAAATGCTTTATGAGAAATAGGTCATCGCATCCTAGTGAAGTATTGGCAGCTCTATGAGAGACATTTTTTTTTATTGTACTTTATTGCTATTACCAAAACGTTACGTTGTGCATGCCGTACCAATTAGTGAATATATATTGGGCTTTTTTCTGATCAGGTTTTTTCAGTGAGATTAATATCATAAAAATGGTGAAATATAAAATTGATTAAGCTCTATTTGGCTACTTTATATAGATGAGGTGGTGGGGCAGGTATTTAGCCAATATAATGCTAGGAGGTGGATCCTGTTTTCAGTGGGGTGAAAAATTGATATAGTCTTTTAACTTTATAAAATAATGGATATTGCAGATGGAAAATACATTCTATTCTTATAGACTAAGAAAGTAAAAAACGTAGTACTACTAAGTACTAAACTAAACTAAACTACTAAACTATAAGTACTAAGTAGGAAACAAAAGTGTTTTTTTTTATTTCTTTATGTATCGTATTTAAAAATATGTTTTATGCTAGTCATATAGATATAGGCTATTCGGCTCAAATGCTTCTCAAATAGCATACAGAAATATCTCTTTTTTTAAGACAAATTGAACAATATGTATTCTTTAAATATAAACAATATCGTTAATGTACTTGAAGTGGGCTTTGGGGAGGTGGGAGGGGTGCAACACCGTCATTAATATTCTGAATAAATATCAAACTTAACTAATATTCAAAATTTTTTATTGTTCTCCTTTATCATATGTTGAAGTGGCGTTCTTTTTTCTATGTGTTTTAGGATGATAATGGGGTTTAAGTCTATAAGACTACAAGTTAAATAGTGAAAAAAACTGAAATTAATTTTTATTGCAGGACACTGGTGATCAAACTCTAGGGCAAAAGCTTGCAAAGTTGAATCTCGCCCCCGAGGCCACTGACACGGACCTAATCAGATCACTGAACTCAATTAGGCCCTCAATTAGCAATTATTTTTGCACCTATTAGTCAGCATTACAGTCTAAATACACTAAAGGTTTAAACCGACTTAAAATTTGTCAGGGATTGTTAAAAAAACAAAAAAATTACCAGACATGAAGGTGCGTATGATGCAACTCAACGGGTATTATTAGAGAAGAAGAGGGGGGATAGGAAAAAAGGAGTAGGGGTACTGAAGAAAAGGGTGGGGAATGGGGAAAAAGAGAGGGGAAAAAAATTATTCAGATAGTGACTTAACTATGTTACATGACTTTTGGTACTTATTTAGTACCTGGTAAACGCGAGAGTGGAACTATATTGAAATGCTTCATGATAAATAGGTTATCGCATCCTAGTTAAGTATTGGCAGCTCTATGAGATATATTTTTTGTACTTTATTGCTATTACCCATACGTCACGTTGTGTATGCCATAGCAACTAGTGAATATGTATAGGGCTTTTTTCTTCTCAGTTATTTTCAGTGAAATTAATATCATAAAAATGGTGAAATATAAAATTGATTAACCTCTATTTGGCTACTTTATATGGGTGAGGTGGTGGGGCATTGGTATAGTCCTTTAACTTTATAAAATAATGGATATTGCATATGGAAAATAAATTCTATTCTTATAGACTAAGATCACTGAATTAGTGCCGCCATCAGCTCAAGAAGCAGCTATTTGTGGTGAACCTGCGCCAGCCATTGCACCGCCAGTGGAGTTTAGGGATGAGAATATTCTAGCTATTAATGATATGGAGTGAGAAAGGGGTTTTTAAATGAGTGTTTTGGGGTTATGGCCATCCTAGATGACTTAACTTGTGACATAGATATGGTGGAGGACCCGGAATGGACAAATTGATTTATGAATGTGTATTTAGGTGATGGTAGTACAAGCGTATCTAACCGGGTCCTCATAAAGAAATTCCACAATACAGTTTGGCTTGATCAGCTATCCCCAAATACCCTGGAAGGCATGCTAAGTGACCTGGGTGACTTCACACCAGGGCCCACTAATGCAATTGAGCAAACTGGGGGTGGTGCTATTGTCGATTCTATGCCACCCCCCCCACCAGTGAGGTTATTGATACTACAAGTAATGAAAAATACCCACACAAGCATTTACACTTCTAAATTTTTTTTCTTTCTAACTCTGCCTTGCACCATACAAAAGTCTACAGCGCCAAATTCGGTGACCCCTTCAACTTCCTAGTGTCAGGGGATATAATAACACATCCCCTGGATATTACACATTTATATGTTAACAAGATTCGAGTCATTCTTAAAGAACAGATGGAGGTGTGGGGGGAAGGCACAGTTTAAAAGCATCAATAGCAATAAAAAATGTATTTTTTAATGAAAATGCGAGTGAGCTCTATTCAAAATACTTGCATAAAGAGATGTTAGTAATTCACCAGTGTTTATCTAATTATGAGGAGTTTTTTTTAGATTGGGTAAGTAGTATTGTAACTAAAGTGGATAATTATAACGAGGCGGGTACTGGGTCGATGGTTTTATTTACTGAGAGTCTAAACATTGGTATTTGTAGATTTAAAAAGGCCTTTATTTTAAAGGGTGGGCATGGGGGAGGGAGGGCAATTGAATTAAAATATCATTCTGATTAAGAGGGTTGTAGGGGGATACAACGAATCTGTTTCGATGCAAGGCTACAGTGTTTCAAGTATGCATTTTTAATTGCCGCCTATAGACCTCTATTGAAGGATGCCCCCAAGAAAAAGTTGGACAAATTAGCAGTTAATGGTAGGGAGGGGTCAAAGTTTCAAATAATAGATTTTAATTGTTTAAATGGTCAATTTACCGTTACATTAAAAGGAATAAATATTTTTGAGCCTACTAAAGCACATTTAAAGGTTGGTGTCATGGTTTTACAGTATGAAACAGAATTTGAGGAGGGCCAGCGTTCCGATAAAAAGGGAATATTATTTCCAGTGAGGGCTCCGTCAATTGAGTCAGTGGAGCAATGGTTTTGGCTTCTATACATGCTCCCCACAGACCCTGATTCAATTGGACATTTTAATCCAATTACGGATGTTATGAGGGTTTTATATGAGGGTAAATGGGTCGTTGGGGTGCATGCTATTATTGTCCGACATGCTTCTCAAGATTTCACTCTGATTTAAAGTTAAAGCATCAAATGAGACACTGTAAACGTCATAGATACAAGGCTGTGGAAACGGTAAGCGGAGATAGAGTGATCTTACGTTTTAAGAATTTCCAGAACACGCTCCTACAGAGCAATAAGATCGTTTTGGACTGCGAAGTGAAACTCACAGACGTGTACGATTCGTCAAATCCAAATCATTTTAAAATACATGAAGCCATAGGGGTTTTTTACGGTCATGCGCAACGAGATTCCAGTAATACCATGCAAGTGTTGGATGTAGTTGAGTCGTTGGGCGGTGTAGATTGCAAGCACATACACAATTCCAATTACGACTTAGTTTGTTTTACCGGCGTTGGCCCGCATTGCCAAGGGGGGAGTTGTAGATAACGCATTGATAGATGGTTCTTTTCCATATAATACCATACCCGAATCATCGGAGAAGCTACTGCTGCTAAAGTTAATGTGGAAAACAGTTGACAAGGGTAACGTGCCTGAATAAAATCCGTTTTTAGACTCTTTCAGCTTCTTCCCCAAGTCCTTAAGCCAATTGATTCAGGTACTGAAAAGCGACAATTTTGATAGCTTCACCCTCCTTAAACAGCGCTTCCCCGATGATGAAATGTATGATTTGTTAACGTGTAAGGGCATATATGCAAATTATTACTACAACTCTGCCTCGAGGCTAGATGAGGTGTCATTACCGCCCATTGAAGCTTTGTACAATTCTCCTACTGAGAGTGAGTGCACCACTAGCGACTATGAATTTGCTAAGAGGGTTTGGGCAAAGGACGGATGTAAAAATGGGTATTATTACTGTAAACTGTACTTGTCCAGTGACGTACTCACTCTTCTGGACATTGTGTGCAAAAATACGGATAAATCTATGCGGAATTGGGGTTGGATTTAGGGTATTATTTTTCCACTCCTCATTTGGTGATGGACTTGATACTTAAAGTCAGCAAAGAAGAAATAGGTCTGATCGCTGATGTTGATCAGCATCTGTTTGTAGAGAGATCAATGAGGGTTGGGTATGTTTTTCACTGGGACCGTATCATGAAAACTGATCCGACAGGACAGCACACCGATGAAAAGTCAGATGCAGTTTTTTGGATATGAATTACCTTTACCTATATGCAATGTCTCACTACTGTTTGTCGTGTGGCAATTATAAATGGCTTAACAATCCATGTGCTTTGAATTTTTCCCAACATTGCTACCGTTGAGGAGAATGGGGCACAGGGAGGGTTTTTTGAAATTGACGGTGAAATACCCTTGGAAATCCATGACTCGGTAAAACTTTGTTTTTCCGTTCATAAATAGACCGGTGGGTAGGGACTCTCTGAACCCCTACAATTTATCTTTAGTAGAGGATGGGAGTATGCACTGGGTGCCTTCTAAGCAAAACTTATTGCCGACCTCAACCCGAAACAGAATATCGTCGTTCATCACGTGCTATTGAAAAGGATGGTTTCCAATGGTTTCAAGGTCACAAAGATTCATAGAGCCCTCCAATTTGATCAAAATCTTACATGAAAATGTTTATTGGCACCTTTGTCAGTAAACGTCCACAATCGAAAACGAAGGTTGAGAAGGAAATCTATAAACTAATTTTAAACTCAGCCTTCGGTAAAATGTGCAAAAGCGTGCGAAACAGATGTCGATGTGACATTGTAACCAATCCCAAAGATTGTGCTTGAATCATTGCGGACCAAAACTTCACATCGTTCACAATCATAGACTCTGATATGGTGCTCCTTCATCGTAAGAAAAGAATTGTTGTTTTAAATAAAAATATTGCAGACGGGAGTGCAATAATGGAAATATCTAAGAAACTCATGTTGTCATTTTATTATAATGTATGCAAGGTACAATGGCCAATTGAGGGACAAGTTCAAGTGTATTACGGGGACACTGATTAACTCCTGTTAAAAGTTAAAACTGAAAGTGTATTGAATGATTTGGAAAATGGCGAGTACATTAGCTCACGAATGGACTACACCAGCTGGAATGAGTCCCTCTACCCCGAGCTAGTAAAAAGCCAGGCCCCAAATCAATTGTTAATGTTCAAATCTGAAGCGGGTAGCGATCTGATATCCAGTTGTGTGTTTCCTGGGCCAAAGGTATACTGTGTGGAAACGCACAACAATGATATCAAACAAGTTTGCAAGGGGTACCTACATCCTTTGTAAAAATAATTTAGACATGAGTGTCTATAGAAACTGTGTAGAACGTAGTTTAGTCCCAAGAGCGAAAGTCATGGTGATTCGCTCTTTACAATTTAAAAAGTACACAGTTAGAGTTGAGAAAAACGCCATGTCGGCCATATCGGACAATGTCTATGTACTTGAGGACGAAGTGAAGGTACTACCACACGGTCACTATTTAGTCTCAGACCGAGTTGAATGTGTAGAGCATAGAAAACAATTCGGTCTGGAAAAAATCAACTTAAATTCTTTAATAGTACAAGATGGGTGGGTGTGTTTTCTTTTTATCAAACAACTTTCAATATGTGTGAAAGGCAGAGCAGTTACTTCATAATTTCCACCATTTAATTATTTAATGCCCCCTCCCTCCCCGGCCCGCCGCAGCGGGCCCCCGCGGTGCTTCCCGGCCACCGCAGTGAACACCCTCGGCCTTCGCCGCCGCAGCTGCCGCCCCCCGTGGGGGCCATTTCAAATTAAAAAATGTTGTAAATAAAAAAACAAATGTGATATTACTTTAAGTGTATTGTTTAATGAATGTTGTATTTTTTTATAAAAAAAGTACATTGATTAAAGTGTTTTTTTCTAGTGCTTATTTAAAATAAATGTTGTATATTTGTTATAAATAAATTAAAAAAAGTATATTTTTCTTGTTTAATGAGCTTTTTTCTTGTTCAATGTATTATTTGTAAAGTGCTACTTTTGTGTTAATAATAAAAGAAAATATGATTCTTTATTGATTTTGTTCTTCTTCTCATTATTCTTAAACGGAGTAATAGAAGTAGTAGTAGTAGTAGTATTAACAGGGGAATTATTTAGTTATTCAACATCTATAGTCTACAGTTAGTTGTAGGTGAACTGTTGAATGGAACATGTATCAATTTAAAACACCATTCAGATCGTTTTTGTGTGGGCCATCAATGTCAGGCAAGACGACACTCTTAACTAAAATAATTAAAAATTGTGATAAAATGTTTATGGAAAAGCCGAAAAAAATCTACTATTGTTACAGTATTTGGAGGGAGCTATACGATAAAATAAAAGCAATTGCTATATCGCGCGTGCAGATACAATTCATACAGGGACTTGATGTTTTCAACATTATTGAACCAAACTCTTGGCTGAGTATTGACGATTTAGCTGAATCCATTGAACAATGGTCCCAGGAAATGCTACAACTGTTCACTGTTTGCTCTCATCATGAACAGATTTCCGTCACTCTGTTTCTACACAACCTCTTTCATCAGAGTAAATGTAAGTGAACACTTGCTTTGTCCTGCACCTACTATATCATCCACAGAGTTGTTCGTGATTCTGGCTCGCTAATAACTCTCAATAAACAAATATACCCCGGTGCCCCCAAATTTCTGCTCTCAGCGTACAATCAGGCAACTAATATACCCTACGGCTACATCGTATTGGACCTTAATATAAATACACCATGGATCTGCGTGTAGTCAAAGATATTTTTGACAATGAAATTACAGTATATCTCCCCGTGAACAGGAAAAAAGGCTATTAGTTGCCATCATGACACTGAAGAAACTATATGAAAATAGACATTTATTTTCCATTCTAAGCACTCCAAAACCCCCACTTACGAAACCCTGACAATGATTTCATCAGTCAACTATTTGAACTTTGTTTAAATTTAACCGAGGGCAATGTTCAACTGCCAAAATTAGTTAAGAAACAGGCAAAGCAACATCGTTCCATTATACGTACATTGTCCTGTAAAAGGAAAGGAAAGAATTTTAAAAGGAAACGTCTTCTTCAAGCGGGTGGTAGCTTTTTCACACTCTTACTGCCAATAATTGCAGGACTTGTAAACAGTTTTCTCTAGATGGCAAAACCCTATGAATTGACTCCAATAGAACTCGCTCTCTCCCCCGTGGAACAATTTGAGGACAATCTGAGTAAATTCATTGACAACGAGAATATTGAGGATGATAAAAAACTGCTTTTACTTCAAGATGCACTTCGCCGAATGGGCAAACATAAGCCCTATCGGGTGAGAACTATTGGTATTGATCACAAAAAAGAACCATCCCCTCAGGATTCTTCTGCTATCACTGCTAAAACACAATTAAAGAAGGAGGAATTGGATTCAATAGTGTCGAGCATTGGAAATCTAATGCTGCACTCATATCGTGAACAAAGTAAACGACTCATAACAAATCTCATGGAAAGTGGTCAAGATCATTTTCATGTTGATAGCAATGGGAAAGGGATTATAATTCAGGGCTAGAGCTATAATCTACTTCATTTAATATACGATATAGTTACAAATCATAAGGGACTGTTATCATTTGACAGTCATCTATACAACTTTCTAAATACATTAAACTTCCCCAAAAGCCTTATTAGCAATAGGAAAATTCTACAAAAATTAAGTGAACTTGCACCCTCATCGTCGTCGTCAACACCATTAAAACATGAACAAGAAGAAGAAGAAGAAGGTTTTAAATTAATCTTGGAAAATACTAGCACACCTAGTGGAAACATTGATTTGACAATGAGGAGCACACCACTGATAGCTAGACAGAAGGGACGACATATCAAGTCAATGTCACCACCACCACCAGCACCTAGTATACAAAAGGGTAGCGGACGTTACACTAAGTGTTTAGTTCAAAATGGTTGAAGTTCTGAAACGTGTTTATGAAAATATTGGTGAAGTTAGAAGATTAAGTCCCCCATCTTAACTATCTACAAAATGAAACAAGTTACACTCTGCATAGAAATCATAGGCTTCGTGCTAATCATTATCGAAAAACTAAAGCCTTTTTTCCATTTAATATAATGCAAGCAGATCTCTTGACTCTAGATGAGATTCAAAGTCATCACAATACACCATACAAGTAAATTCTACTTACAATCAGTGTTTATAGTCGTTATGCATATGCAATTTCACTGCGCTCAAAGAGAGGTGTTGAAGTTTCTCAGGCTATTGAGAGTATTCTCGAACAGGATTCGTATAGAAAAATGCAAACGGATCGAGGTATTGAATTTGTTAATCCCCATGTTGAAACAGTACTAATGAAATATAATGCACTGCTCTATCATAGTCATAGTCCTATAAAGGCTGCATTGACTGAACGATTGATAAGAACTATTCAACATTTAATTTCAAGATATTGTACATTGAAAAATACACCTGCTTTTATTTATGATTTAGATAAAGTCATGTTGATTTATAATCAACGACCTCATCGATCATTGTCCAACTCAACCCCAACGGAAGTTCATCATTCTGATCATGGTACGATTGATGCTTTTCTTAACCAATATTCAAATGAAACGGTTGTGAAGAAGAAAAAATTCAATGTTTGTGATACTGTTCGAATTAATAAAACAACTAATGTTTTTGATAAGGCTAATTACTTGTGGTCCACTGAACTTTTTAAAGTGGCAAAAATTCTAGACACTAAACCCATAACTTATCGTTTGCGCGATACCGAAGATGAAGAGATTCTCAGCGGCTTTTATGACTATGAACCACAAAAAGTTAAAAATAATAGTGAAATCTATCAAATTGAAAATATATTGAAGACTCGTACTCACAGGGGATAAGAAAGAGTTACTTGTTCAGTGACTAGGATACAACTCTGATTTTGATCCTTGGGTCGGTGTTGAAGATATTGACAATGCTCAATGATTTCTATGTAACATTTATGTCCAACGTTTCCGATCCTCTCTACAATGACTTGAATAAAACGAGTGAATCTTGGACGAAATTCTCCCCCACCATCAAATTTGACAGTGTGTATGAAGTGGCTCTTGTCGACTGTATTCTCAAAAATATCTATGATATCCTGAGAAAGGATCGTGTTTATGATATAGAAGTTATACCATTCGATTGGTCACTCTTTGTCGAGTATGAATGGGTTGAAGCATTAAAATCTAGTGAATATCCACATGTCACATTGAAATATAAAGAATATGGAACTATGGCGGATTTGTGTCGTACAAAATATAGAAAAATCTCATATCGTAGGAATGGTACATTCCATTCTAATTATTCAATGGAACACGATGATTTACATTACCTCACCTGTTGACACTGAAATGATTCATCTCAATCATAATCTGAGAGTTGTTCTTGGCTTTAAACAGAATATGTTCAATGGCAAAAACGCAGGCACTGTTAGTGGGATGGATCAGGTTATTTTTGCTGATTATCCACCTGGTTTAGCCTTGGACTCTTGTATATTTCTGTATGCATCCTTTGTGGAAACATCGACAGTTGGTAATTCAAATGTCCCCCTCCTACGTGTTCTTGAACGAAAAACAACCCATGAAATTGCTCATCATTATAATATAAAGCATCTTCAGTATGTTCCTGTAAACACTTCATATTTGGAGCTCTGTCAGTTAGCACTAAGAGGTGAATTGGGTGATCCTCTAGCAATAACAATAGGTTTTGCTGTGATTACATGTCATTTTCGACCCATGGTTGACACCATCTAAAATGAACAATAGAAGAATTCCATTTGTCTGTCCTGATATCAATTGCCATGTTGGTGCTCTGAGTCCACGTCAAATAGGTCATGGATTGGAATATTACAAGAGGCGTACTACAATGTCCGTATATGGTCTTGGTAACTGCTTTGCTAGACTATTTCGTTCTGAACTACCCCTTGCCAGAAAACATCTTGTACCTGCTGCATCACATTTTGCTGCCTCAACACTACAGGACTGGGGGTTGGGTAAAAATTTCAACGAGAGTGTAAGAAAAATATTGTATCTTCAGCAAGAGCCGTTTGTGAGCAATTAAAATCTCAGCAAAATGGGAAGGGATTAAAAAGGATGCGTGGGCATCATTCACTCATCAGTCTCTACCCAGGCAGGAAGCGAAGGACATCAACAAGGACTTTGAAGGAATAAAATGAAGAAGACCAACAAGAAGAAAAGAAAAAGATTGTTAGATCAAAGAAGGATTTCTTCTCTTAAGATGACTTATCTCTCCCACAAGGAATCACATAAATCAATCAGTTCCTCATTGAATCTGTTCAATACTGAAATTGTTGATGTCAGTCTCAATTTAGGCTACTATGAACAATTTCATCATCAACAACCCCTCTCAGAAAATATACACTTTCAGATATTTTCCAATGAAGACTATTTCATTAATTTGTCATCAACATTTATTGATTTAAATGTTGCGGTGAAGAAAAAGTCAGAAAATACAACTCCGTCTGCTGCCGATGGCCTGTTCTATGAAAACTGTATTCAACACAACCTGTTCAAGCAAATTAATGCATTTATTAATGGAACATTGGGAGCACTAGCAATAATTTATCCAACTATGCAAGCTACATACAAGTTATGATGATGACACCAAAGGCATATAAGGAGTTGAGAGGACTGTCATTGGGCTATGAATATCGATCAGAGGTTGATACTGATGGTGAGTTGACTACTGCAGTGATCCAGGAGTATCATTTCGTTGGAAAATTAAATCATCAGATATTCAATATATCCCAATGGTTACACCCCAATTTCAAGATTGGCATAAAGTTGCAACTAGCTCCATCAAATTTCAATTTGAGAAAAACACTTGCTGAAGCACCCGATGCAAATGTCATTATCACTTCGACAATTCTTTATATTCGAAAACAACAAGCTATGAGTTCTGTTGCATTGGCAGTCGAAAAGCTAACAGCCAATGACAACAACATTAGACTCCTTTTTCCCCCTACGATCACCAATCAACGTCACATTGCCACTGGATCTCTTAGTTATACCGATTCATCATTTATCAATGGAAAAATCCCATCAAAACTCGCTTTGTCCTTTGTGAAGAGTGGCAGTGCCGTTGGATCCTGGAATGCACCCCCCTCCCCCATGATTTTAATTTTTTGGTCTATCTAGCCTTGTGTGCAAAGTGAATGGTATTACAATGTACACTCTATCATTTGATACAAAATCCTATAGAGCTCTGTATGAGTTGACCATACAATCCCTAGATCATGACTCCCATCTATTTGAAAATGGAATAACCGATTCCATGTTTTCAAAAAATCATGATATAATTGTTTTGGACCTGTCGGGGACCCAGGATATGAGCATAGTACGAACGGGGAATGTACGTTTAGAGTGCACATTTGCCGATGCTTTGACTGAGAGTATCACGCTAATATCATTGAGTCAATTTGAAACCTATTGGGAAATAGGTTCACACCCGACGGCAGTGTTCTACTATACCTAGCATCATGAACACAAATCAAATAATCAGCGTATTTTATATGGATCCATACTTTTCACAGTACAAGTCCTATTGTACATCATCGGACTTCATTGAAAAAATTCCAAGTGTTAACAATACCCTAATCATTGTTAATAGCAGTCCATCGACTTTGAAGACATGCCATTGGCTATGCATTATTCAAACAGCGAAGAATATTGAATTTTTTGATCCTCTTGGCCTATCATTTTAATTCTACACTCCACACATCAGCAACTTTATTGAGAGCAGCAGGAAAACTATTTTTCAAAATCAAAGGAGAGGACAGGATATAACGACTAAGACATGCGGCTTTCATGCACTACTCTTTTTCATGTTCAGATGTCCTGGCTAAACCTACAAGCCGTTTCTCAACATTTCCGTTGACTTTCCTCGATTGAATGAATTTCTAATGGAAAATATACTTACAAGCTTGTTTAATATTGATTTTAGTGCCCAACGAATAAAATGTTCCAAAAATGTGTGTGAAATTGTTTATTAATAAACATAATGTATATACATGATAAAAACTTTTCTACTCTTTAGATTTCATTTTCTACTAGGTATAGGTATTTGTCGTGAACAACTAATGCAGGTAGATTATATGAATTAACAGTATACTGCTGCTGATGTGCTGCAATGTCATGGTCACATTTTCAACCGTAGAGTGTAACTTCACTCTTATCATATCTCTTTGTATAGTCAATGATACTATTCTCATTCATTTTATAGAATTCGCATGTTTCTATTTGCTTATTTTAAGCAATGTCACAAACAGTGTCCTCAAGTGGCTAATCACATTCCTTCACAGCCAAATAAAAATCAGTGGGCTTATAATCATAGTAGCCATTGTCTTCACAACGATGATGTTGAAACCATATTCTTTTGTTGTTCCAACAATTGAATCGCTGACCTGGCTCCTCCTCCCAGAACGATCTAAAGCCACGACGATACCAATCTGCTAGCAATAAACTAATATCAGGCTTAGGATTTTTTCCAATCATACCAGGATATGTATTCTCCCCTTGATTACATTTATCATAGTGGCAATTCGAGCATAGGTGCCCTCTAGGATGTGAGTCACTCACCTCTTCAAGACAGGAATTACAACCTTTAATTTGTACAGCAGATCCTCTATGCAATTTACACGGGTTGCATAATCTACTCTTTTCATCGTACTCTTCAATCATTGTACAATTCTCACATGATGACCAGCTGCACAGTGTATACATGCATAGTGGACATGTATGGAACATTTTTTCACGTGTTGACACCAAAGTATAATCACCTACAGAACAAGTACTGACAAAACCTATCCTCTTCACACAAAAAAGTGACCATTTGTCCGCGTCTCCGGAGACGATTCCATACCTATGCGAACCTGGAAACTAAATAACAAGTTCCGTAAGTGATTATACTTTGATCACACTCTAGCATAATTTATTGGCCGGAGCAAAGTACTTTGGCTCAGAGCGATTAAGTGGTACAACATTTTGCGTCTAGAGACGCTGAGGTACGCGGGGTCACTTTTGGAGAGTTTTATCAGTACTTCTTCCGTAGGTGATTATACTTTGGTTAACACTCTCACTGCCAAAATGAAACTGAACTACGATCAATAAATGAGTGGGATAGAGAGAGAGAGAGAAAGAGAGAGAAAGAGAGAGAGAGAGAGAGAGAGAGAGAGAGAGAGGAGTAAATCATCCTTGAACAACATCCTTCTCATGAAAAAAGTCTTAAATTCTAAGCTTGTGTTTAAAAGCATATCCACAATATCATTTTGTCCTATTTTGATTAATATATCAATAAATAGTGTAAATGCCTTTGGACCACGACGTAAAAGCTTCATGCAATAGTCTAATGACGGAGAATCAGTTTTCATTATATCGACAAGCATTCCCTGAGAAAATATCTTCCTTTGAATAGATAACTCCAGAAAATAATCATCTAGAATCAAACTTTCTTTCATAAACACAAGATTCCTTATGATTCGCTCTTTCTCAAATCTATCCATTTTTTAGAGTTCTAACACTCTCACAACCAACTTTAGACTGACCAGGATTCTTTTTTTGACTCTACAAAAATATACGCTAGCCTACTATACTATAGAAAGAAAATATCTTCGATTTAGAAACAATTTTATTGAGCATAATTACAACAATAATAATCACTGGTTCAATTTCTTTTCATCAATATATTTCACTAGTGAATCTAATGCCGCCTGAAGTCTATTTATATGCACAATATTCAGTTTCGCTGCAAAGCATAATTGCTCCTCTAATTTAAATTTGCTCAATGATATCACCTATCTAGCATACATATCGTCCTATTCAAGGCTTAGTCTACATCCTCGTGTTATTTCCACAGCCACGTTTGGTACTCTCGCCCTTGTATCATTGCTGCTACCTGCTCCACAATTAAGCTCCAATAGTGTAAATGTTCCACTCATTTCCTTTACTAATATCGTCTCAAATAAACTATTCTCTCTGAATTCAATTCTCATACTAATATGAACTACAATGAAAATCACTCCTTTTATTTGAATCCAATTACTAATCAATTTACCGTATATGGAATACCGTTAGTAGAAACACCTCTGATTGGCTCCAAAAAATGGGTGTTGCCTCATAAACCCGTCTGGCTTGTAGGCGTGAAATTGCACACGTATATTCATGGCTCAGGCATAAGATTCATACTAATTGATAGCACACTACTGCTGTCATCCTCGAAGACATAATCTCTGGACCTTTAAACTATGTTGACCAAAACGTAGGCTATCTCAATATTTTGATTGAATGTGTCGTGGGAAATGGTGGGCATGGGAGGGGGATTAGTTGCCCTCCAATCATTTTGACTATTAAAAAGAGCACTAGCCCTTTCATTTTCTCCTTCCCTCCTATATTTTGAAAAAAATACATTTTGCACCCTAAACTATGGTGATTTGACGCCGCCGGTGAGACACAGGAGTAGAAGTTTAATTGTTCTTTCGATTGGACACAACGTCCATATACCACGACCCATGGTTTTGTTACGATCTCCCCTGGGAGAAAAACACAAATAGACGTGTAACCGAGGACACATGTCGGGGAAAATAGATACTTATTTACATTTTGTTGATAGGGGCTTAAAAAAATTCTGATACAAGGTTCATTGATATGCTTAATTTAAACTTTTTTTATTTTTCGAAACATGCAAATCTTATTGTGCTAATTGCTTTTTATGGGTAACTTTAAACTAATTGGATTTTGCATATTTGGTATTTTCATAAAAAAGCCGATTCTTTTAGTAAATATGTTGCTATCAACCTTCCGTTTTTTACAGTTTTGTTTTTATAGTCACGGGTTTCTCTTATTTGCATTTCATTAGCTGAAAGTGGTTGCAGATGCTTTTAGACAACAATTAAATTAAAAAAAACAAGTCTTTCCAACTGAAGGTACGGAGCAACATTATAACAAAAGCGAACAGAAATTTGTCCATGTATGACGGGGGTCACCCCGTCCTCAACGCATGACTGCTTTGAGCAGTTTTTAGTACTGTAAAAACTTTTATTATTCCACTTCAACAGCCCTCGTATTTGAGCAGTCGTTCTCAAGGAATAGGAACAAAAACTCAAAGTTTAGCATAAAGAGCGAGGGCTTGAGTAAATAGCAGCTCCACTCATATACACAATAATTTCTGTTCGTTTTAAGATTTAATGTTACTCCTTACCGTCAGTTGAATTTTTGTCTTTTACTTTAATTTCTGTTCTTTTTTAGATCATGGCGAGGCCTAACCAAGATAGGATGTGGGGTAACGCCCCAAGAAACCCCGATTTCTAGCTGATAAATTGTATTTTATATTTAACTACACCTGACTGGTAGCCTCCCAATTTTTCTGTTTTTCTTCTTAAGCATTAAAATGTTAGATTGTAATTAAAATTTGGACAAAACTTGACTACTCAATCCTAATGTTTGATGAGCAGTAGTTTTATGAAATAATTTCTTAATAATATTTTTACTAAGAAAACTTGGGTTGACGGAAAGGGGTATTAACATTCATATTGATAGAAATCCCGGTGACTTTTGATTTTCAATGCGGCTAAAGACATCAGGACCTGTGGAATAGGGTTATCTTGTGTTTAGTTTGGTACATTTTGTACATATATTTAAATACATTGAAAGTTTTAGGTTTATTTCATCAAATAAAAAAAAAATCAAGCAAATATAATTAGAAAACACTACGCTAGAGAAGAAAAACATTAATTTTTGCTAACGCGTAGCGATTACATACATAACTCTCTAAATCAACCTAAATTAATAGATCAATTCCAAAAACAAATAATAAGGAAAAAAACTAAGCGAATCCCCTTCACTCACACACTTCCAGAGCAATAACCAACACCAAATACAGCTCCCAGCCTCTCCCCAGCCCATCCCCCCACTCCTCCCCCAGCCCTTCCACACACTTCTCCCCCAGCCCTTCCATCCACTCCTCCCCCCTGCAGAAAAACCTTAAACAACAAATAAAAACAATAAACAACTAATTCCCCCCAAAATACTCGTTTAATCTATTTTTAAATTGAGGAAGATACTCAGCCGGTCTAACGCTCACAGTAAGTGAATTCCAAACAGAAGGACCATGAGACTTTAAAGTAAAACCTTATCTCACTCTATTTTTAAGCTCCACAAACAAATTATCACAGCTTCTCGTATCGTATCTCGTTGAAACGGTAGAACTCCTTGAAAATTTGCAGGACTACATTATTCACACAATTATAAACAAAAATCAAGGCCTGGTAGTCTGTTATCTTCCCAACGTTAAGCAGCCTTAGAGATTTAAAACATGCACTGATGTCTTTCACATTTTGTATATTCTTTTTCCTGCTTTATTCTGTAACACTTTCCAATTATTTTTCCTTCATTATTCTGTAACACTTGCACACGCTTGTAGTTCACATAAAAGTTGCTGCTCCACAAGACATATCCATATGATATATAGGGGTAAATTATTGCATAACATATCGTACGAAGAGTACTCTGCGGCAGAACATGCTTCTTCACTTCTAAGTATTCCTACTCCACGTGCAATTTTTGCTGAAATGGTATCACTGTGAAGTTTCCACGTAAGATTAGAATCAATGAGGAAACAAAGATACCGCAGTGAATTTACTTGAACAACAAGCTTTCCACCCAGCAAGACTCTAGCGCTTACATCAACAGACTCACCCACTCTAAAGAACGTCAGTAAATACGTCTTCTTTATATTAACACATGGCAAACTTAAACTCATAAACACCTCCAGTCTTTGCATGGCATTATTGACATTTTCTATTAAATCATCAACTGATTTTGAAAATACTGTTAGCGCAGTGTCATCAGCAAAGGAAGTAATACATTCATCTTGCAGATAAAAGCGCATCATAACCACATAAAGTAGAAAAAGTATGGGGCCCATCACAGAACCCTGTGGCACATCACACTTCACAGGAAAAGAAGATGAGACTACATCATTTAAAACAACTCAAACCATCTTAGACAAATTCCTTTGATGCTAAGACCTCATTCGGTGAGGCAACACTTTGAAATCAACCGTGTCAAAGGCTTTTCTGATGTCAATGAAAATAGACATAGGTATGACACCTGAGTCTAATGAACAGTTTGCACTTTGAACCAGGTGCTGCAAGGCGTGCGTCGTGGAGTGACCCTTACGAAACCCAAACTGTGTCTGTGTGAACGGACTATTAGTCTGAAGAAAATCATAGAGTCGTTTATGCACCACTTTCTCCGGTATCTTTGAAAAGACAGGTAGAATTGATATGGGTCTCCAGTTTTCAATGTCTGCTTTTCGACCGCCTTTGTGTAGGGACCTTTGCCACCTTAAGCTGCTCCAGGAAACTTCCCTTTTCTAGAGAAAGGTTGATGATAAACTAGACAGGGAAGAATATATCCTAAAATCACTTTAAGAGCTCGCAGGGACAAACCATCAACACCAGCAAAATTAGACTTGAGGACTTCACCGCTTTCTGTACTTCTTCACACGTAAACAGCTGGAATTCCATTTTAATTTTTCATCACGGACATCACTGACAGTATTGCACTGCATTTTATTATATTTGTCAATAACACTAGACTGCACTTCAGTAAAAATATTCGAGAAAAAGTTTGCAAACTTGTTTACAATTCCGGTTTTTTCATCACGGTTGCAACCATCCAAATGAATATCTGCCGCGGTCTCTTTTCCCTTTCCACCGATGATCTCATTTAAAACATTCCATGTTTCTTTTATATTTCCTTTACTTTCCTCCAGCTTATTACCGTAATAATTAGACATTGCGTTTCTCCTCATTTTATTCACCAGATTTCTTTGCTTTTTAAATAAAATAAATGATTCATCCCTTTTGTAATCCAAATACGATACATAGAGCCGATTTCTTAATTTTTTTTGCTCAATTATCTCCTCTTTAATAAATGGTTTATGGGGGACAAGCTTCTTCCATTTAATAACTTCTACTGGGCATGTTCTGTCATAGATAGGGGTAATAACTTCCATAAGGCGGTCCAGGCCTTTCGTAGGGCATTCCTTCTGTTCAAACACTGGGCTCCAGTCTGTTACACTTATTTCTTCTGAAACTTTTAGAGATTCGCTTTTTTCATCAGCCGAATTTTTAGTTTCTTTTTGAAGTTAAAATCACCCATAGTAAGTTAAAGTTAAAATCACCCATCACTATATCAGTCACACCATTTGAGACTTTTTCTAGGAGCTCATCAAATCCATCTGTAAACTCACGAAATATTGTATATTAACAGGAAAAGAGAAGTATTACCACATAAAATCGGTGAAAACCAAACTCCTGGTGGTGTTGGCTGACCCCCCTCCTCCAATAAACTTCCTCGTCAGACCCATGATTCCCCATCTTGCTTTTTCCACTTTTGTGCTGATTGTCTGGTAAATGTAATAATTTATGCTACATAAAAGACTGTTGCATTGAGAGGAGTACTATTACCCTCTCCCCTAGCACCAATAATAAAGGGGTAGACTACACACACTTCCGGGAATCAAGCAAGATAAGATATCAATTTCTACCACTCCGTTTACCTAAAGTGCTTTCTATATATATCTGAAACCTCAATGAGAGGTCTTTGAGGCATCTGCCCTACTTCTGCTTACAAAGTGACCCACCACCCCTCCTTTATATTGGTTGATGCAAGTTTACATATTACTGTGAATAATCTTATGAAATATGAAGCAAATCCATTTAGTTAATTGAAGCTTTATAAATAATCTCAGAAACATTGAACTCAGGAGGTGTGATGTGGAGGACGTGAATGAAATTAGCGAGGATCTGGAAGAGGCAGCTAGACGGCATAATAGTAAAATATTGTACTGGCATGTTGACAAATTGAGAGGGAGTAGTCAATTCGGACTTGGCCCAGTTGAAGATAGGGATGGGGCTGCAATTAGCGATAAGGAAAAAACTAAAGAGAGATGGGCTGAACATTTTGAGAATTTGCTTAACCGAGATAGAGTTGCAGGAAAAGATATAGAGGAAAATGAAAAGGTTTGTAATACCCTGGTTGTGAAGGAAGATTTGTTTTGTGAGGAGGAATTAGCGACAGTACTAAAAGGATTAAAAAATAATAAGGCTCAAGGTGCTTATAGGGTGGTACATGGGTTTTTTAAATATTGTGACTCTGAGATTAGAAATTATTATTATTATTATTTATTTTTAACCCACACTATACAGAGGTACAATACGTGGAGTATCACGAGGAAAAACACAAAAAATGCGACACAAGACAATATACAAATCAAAAATCACCAAATTACAGTGTAACACATAATAATTTAAAAGAAATGAGAGCAAAAAAATAACGTGAAAGGAGGGGGAAAAGAGGAAAAGAGAGAAAAAACTGACAACATGAAGAATCTAATAAGCAGCCATTAATATTATCATTATTGGATTTTTACTCACTGTTTACAAATCTAAATTGTAGAATGACCAAACAGAGAAAAACAACTAAACAAATAAAAGTAAAATAACTTACGATTGAAAAAACCTGATAAGGTGATGATGCGGAGAAAAACGGATACAAGCCGTATTTTAAAGTTTTCTGTGTAGTGCTTCCAGTTTTTCAGTAATATTAGGAACAAGAAATTTATCAATAATTACCCGGTTTTTGGTCCAAGGTGGAAGAAACAACAAAAATTTACAAAATCTAAAATAATTAATCCGGATTCTTTTTAACTCAGTTTTCTTCAGAAGGAGAAAAATTCCAGAAGCAAAAAGAATTGAATGGTCACAAAAAGTTGAGTAGAGCTTGGCTAACGCGAGTTTATTATATTTACCTCTATTGGCAACAATATTAGCATATCCTAGTTTAATTTTCATATTAATATCGGAGACTGTGCGCTGGCGCAAGCTCGGAAGACTATTAGTAATAGAAATACCGAGCCATCGAAGAGAATCTACGAGAGGGATAGTAAAACCACTACAGCGAAGGGGAGTACTAGAAATATTATTAAAAGAAAGAAATTTACATTTATCTACATTAAGAGAAAGGCCTATGTCTGAAAAAGAAGTAGCAACACGAGAAACCATGTTAGATAAACCAGTTTTAGTACGGCTTATAAGAAGCAGATCATCAGCGTAAGCCAGGTAGGAAAGATCAGAAAAACCGGAGAGATAGGTAGCCGAAATCTTTGCCAGAACTCCTGAAATACACAACTTAAAAAGGGTCGGAGATAAAACTCCACCTTGCCTTAAACCTCTTTTCAATTTAATATTAGATGCAGGCACAGATTTCAGCCGAAGAAAAGAATTAGAGTACCAGTGTCGAAGAAGCAAAATAACCGATAAATTGACACCGTGACCACGAAGAGCAGAAAAAAGCTGACTATGACATACACTATCAAAAGCTTTTGATAGATCTAAAGTACAAAGATATATACTCATTCCCTTAGAAGAATTTTCAAGGAGCAAAGAAGATAATACACGATGTGCGTGTTGACGACCTACTCCGGGCTTAAGTCCAAACTGGTTATCTCTCTCAAGCATGTCATTAGTCACAAAAGGTATCAAAACATGCTCAAGAACTGCACTAAAAGTGCAAGAGACAGTAATAGGTCGGCAAGAAGAGCAAATAAAAGGAGAATTTCCCTTCTTTAAAATTGAAGATACAGTACCACACAAAAAACTCTCCGGTACACTAGAAGTACAAATACACATCTGGAGAAGTAGGTGTATATGGTTAATAAGGGGGGAGCAATATAATAAAAGGTGAAATCTAGATATACCATCCTTATCAACATTATCTGATTTAAGTTTCTTAATTGCTTCAATTACGGATGAAAGAGAAATGGGAACACAGAGACGCTGAGATAGAGGGGTACTAAAAATAGCAGAAAGAGAATGAGAATACAAAGAATGCACACGGTAATTAACATTAGAAAAAATAGCCGAGTAATGGTCATGCCAAGCAGATGCAGGAAGACAATCACTATTTGGTACATCACTTCTAATCGACTCAGAATTAATAACTTTTCGCCATTCTCTCTTTGACACTGGAAAATCCATACCACGATAACGCATAGACTTAAGATATTTTTTATATTCCCTGCGGGTCTTTCGCTTAAGGTCAGAAACAATACCACAGGGCGGTCTATCACATTCATTCCAAACTTTTAACCAAAACTTAGCTTTATTTTTCAAAGTTTTTAAATTAGGATCTAAAGACCAAATAGGTTTTTGCGTACCACGTCTAACACGTTGCAGCGGCACTGCAACTGCCTCGGCATCTTTTAAACATTTAATTATTTGATTATAATAGCAATCCAGGTCCTTTTTGCAATTCCCTTGTATAGGGCTCTGAAGCAGATGATACGGAACTCGTATAGCAGACAGCAGCCTTGTTAGTGTAAACGCATAAAGAGGAACATCAGGTTTCTTCCAATTACTTTTTTCAAACCATTTTGAAGACTGGGGTTTTTTGCAGAAACTTGCAGGGTTTAAATTCAGCGTAAGAGTAAGTGAGATAGGTAGATGGTCTAAGTCTTGTTCTTCAGCATGTACAAACACTATTGATGTAATAATACTAGGTGAGCAAATAATGTGATCAATATTGCTCTTACTGCCTGAATGGTGAATATAAAAATACGGATGAGTTTTGGGTATAATATGATAAGATGGAAGGCAATCCAACAACAAATCACATCTCACTGATGAATTATTTATATCCGTATTGAGGTCACCAATGATCATATAATATAGAGAAATAGAAAGAATTTTTTCCACTAGAAACTTCAACGTGTTACAGGCTTTAGAAAATCTAGCCATCGATTTAGACGAACGGTCATCATAAGGCAGATAAGAATTAATGAAAACTATAGTGCCCATACGAACAGCCAAAAAAAACTCATCCGAGTAAAAAATCACCGGTGAAACCAAATTAGGACTGCACTTAAAAACACAAGCTAGTCCGCCGGATGGCCGGCCTGGCTCTGGCAGTAGTAAAAAACACATCATGATGAAGGCTACGACGCAAAACGTTAATGCTAGAGTCTGTAAGAAGATGCTCCTGTAAACAAACCAAATCAAAATCATAGTAGAACTCATCAATAACGAAATCCTTATCCTTTGTACCATTAATAATAAACGATATTGTTGAAAACTTCAAAGTCATTGCAAAAAGTGGGAGCGCGACATTAGTTCCTTAGATATAGGGCAGGACAAGCTATAAGAAGTATGATTTTTACCACAATTAGCACACTTGGGAGCAGCACTACAAGGAGTATCCTTAGTAGAAATATGTGGCCCAGCACATCTGGCATATTTCGGGACATTGCTGGTGCAAGCACTTTGAAAGTGATCGTATGATCGGCATTTGAAGCAGCATTTAGGTATTTCTTTAAATACGTGAATTCGAAAAAATTCATATCCCACTTTAATTCCTTCTTTGAAATAAGCAGACTGAGTGAAGGAGTCTTCAAATTCCAGCTTGACTGACATAGTCTGACCCAGTCGATTTGCACTTATTATACCCTGCAGTCTTTTAATTTCGTGAATCAATACATTCCCCTAGCGATTATGTAAATCAATTTCTCAGGTTAGGGTAACCAAACAACAAAGAAGCCATGTTTGTTTCTTAATTTCCCCTTCGTGAATCAATAATTCCCCCGCCGATTATGTAAATCAAGTTCTCAGGTTTGGTTAGCCTAAAGATCAAAGAAACCATAATGTTTCTTAATTCCCCCT
>JAQQPU010010470.1:9337-30076 GCA_029168905.1 Artemia sp. Kazakhstan ARC1039 | reverse complement strand
GACTCTAAGGTAAAACACCAAACTCTTAACTAAAACTAAACTAAACTCTTAACTAAAACTAAACTAAACTAGAACTCTAACAAAAACTCTAAGCTGAGACTCTAAGCTAAAACTCTAAACTCTTAAGTAAAACTAATTTAAACTAAAACTCCAAACGCTTAACTATATCTAAACTAAACTAGAACTCTAATTAAAACTCAAGTCTAAGCTAAAACTCTAAACTAAACTAGAACTTCAACAAAAAACTCTAAACTAAGACTCTAAGCTAAAACTCTAAACTATTAAATAAAACTAAACTAAACTAAAACTTCAACAAAAACTTTAAGATAAGACTCTAAGCTAAAAACTCTAAACTCTTAACTAAAACTAAACTAAACTAAAACTCTAAGCTAAGTCTCTAAGGTAAAACACCAAACTCTTAACTAAAACTAAACTAAACTAGAACTCTAACTGAAACTCAAAGGTAAAACATCAAACTCTTAACTAAAATTAAACTAAACTAGAACTCTAACAAAAAAAACTCTAAGCTAAGACTCTAAGCTAAAACTCTTGACTCTTAACTAAAACTTAGCCAAACTAAAACTTTAAGTAAAACTCTAAGGTATGACTCTAAGCTAAAACTCTAAATTCATAACTGTAACTAAACTAAACTTCAACTCTAACTAAAACTCTAAGCTAAGACTCTAAGGTAAAACTCTAAACTCTTAACTAAAACTAAACTAAACTAGAACTCTAGCAAAAACTCTAAGCTAAGACTCTAAGCTAAAACTCGAAACTCTAAACTAGAACTAAACAAAACTAGAACTTCAACAAAAACTCTAAGCTATGATTCTAAGCTAAAACTCTAAATTCTTAACTGTAACTAAACTAAAATAAACTAGAACTCTAAATAAAACTCTAAGCTAAGACTCTAAGCTAAAAACTCTAAACTCTTAACTAAAACTAAACTAGAACTCTAACTAAAACTCTAAGCTAAGACTCTAAGCTAAAAAACTCTAAACTTTTAACTAAAACTAAACCAAACTAAAACTCTAAGCTAAGTCTCTAAGGTAAAACTTCAAACTCTTACCTATAACTAAGTTGTGGGTGAAAAGGATGGGTACTTCAATTTGTAAAATGGGTTTAGAAGGGACATTAACAAAGGAACTTGCTCTGAAATGTCTTTTGAAAGGTATTTCTTGGTGTTGAGGTATCCAAAAAAGCTGTAAAGTATAATTGTGGGTGAAAAGGAGAGATGCTTCAAGTTGGAAAATGGGTTTAGAAGCGAACATTAAGAAAGGAAGTTGCTCTGAAATGTCTTTTGAAAGGTATTTCTTGGTGTTGAGGTATCCAAAAAAGCCTTATAGTAAAGTTATGGTGAAAGGATTGGTACTTCAACTTGTAAAAATGGGCTAAGGAATGACATTAAGAAAGGAACTTGTTCTGAAAAGTTATAATATAGCCTTAAAAAAGTATTAAAAAATAGGGACTCAGGGGCCTTTGGGGCGCCGGGGACCCTTTGGGAGCCCGGGGGACCTTTGAGGACCGGTAGCTTCCTTCGGGGTTGGGGTGGGGGGATCGGAACCCTTTGGGGTTGTTGTAGAGGACCTCACAACACTGTTAAAATATAACTTGTGTGGTATAAGGACCACAGTTTCACTCTCAAATCCTCTTCTAAAATCCCCTTTTAAATCATCTTTTAAAATGTCTCTAACTGTTTCGCCGAAATAATTCCATAACCTGTCTAAAACGGTTTCGCTCAAATAATCCCTAAACGTAATTTCAGCGTGTTCCTTTGGTTTTTGGCATCCCTGTGCTTTCACATTTGAAATTACAAAGAAACCTTTTCGCGCGCTAAGATCAAAACATTCGCTCGGAAACGATTCTCTTTAGAAACAACAAATTAATTCCCCTTTCGTAAATCAATAATTCCCCTTAGAAACAACAAATTAATTCCCCATTCATGCCAATCAATCATGACATCAGCTGTCATGTATGATCTAAACTTTGCCTCAGAAACATTCTCTTTGGAAATACATCAAAGACATTAATTAACTTGACGTCATCTGTCAGACACTATTAAACTTTGCCCGGAAACAATTTGATTAATGACTGACAGCACAGGTGTTCCATGTCATTGACCTCATTAACCACGTGTTCTCCCTAGGGAGGCTATGCCCATATATGGACTCCCGTCACGAGTTATAGGGCCATTTCTACTTATACTCCCTCTTATCTCCTTCTGCTAGTCGAAGCCTTGAAGCTAAGACACAGCTTATTGTACTAAACAAAGGAAAAAATTGAAAGAATCTAGTAATGGAGTTTGTCTATGAAATTCTTACCATGAGTCTTAGATCACAATACTCACGAGAACAACTTTTTTTTCAAGTGTAGTGCTTTTAAAAGAAGAGTATATATTACGAAAAAATTTTAAATTGATATTTTGCAAGTTTTTTGTTTTTTCTTCTGTGTTTTTCACGCAATTATTTTTGCTTTTTGGTCATTCGAGAGTCAACTTCATGTGACCAAATTGGGTATTCGGTGCACCTTAATATGATTAATATTTCACGTAGGATAAAGATTTGCACCCACTTTATCAATTTAGTCAAACAGTTCGTTGTAACAAACTGTAACGAGCTACCCGGTTCAATAGTAACCGAAACTCTAAAAATGGAATTTTAAAGCTAATAAACATCAAAAGAATTGGCTTTATATGCTGATTTCAAACATATAAATTTTATTAAGTTTAGTCTTACCCATCAAATGTTACGAGCCTGAGAACATTTTCCTGATTTTCAAAAAAAGAGGGAAACAGCCCCTAAAAGTCAAGTGATCTAAATGAAAATCACATCATCAGATTCAGCGTATAAGGAACCCTGCTGTATAGGTTTGAAGCTCCTATCTGCAAAAGTGTGGAATTTTGTATTTTTTACCAGAAGAAAGATCACGTATGCGTGTTTATTTGTTGTTTTTTTTGTTTGTTTTTTTCTCAGGGGTGATCGTATCGACCCAGTGGTCCTAGAATATCGAGAGCTCATTCTAACGGGAATTGGAAAGTTCTAGTTCACTTTTTGAAAAAATCTTTATGTCTTGCTTTCTCTTTTCCGTCTCAATTTTACGCACGGAGGGGTTAAGAGTAAGTTGTTCGGGGTAAATTTTCACCGGGATTGAATTCTCTAGAGGATATTTCAGTGGGAAGGGGGTTTCTCCGTGGAGGTGGTGCCAGATTTTGAGGCATTTTTTAAAAATCGATCAGAAATTTAATAAAAACTAGATTTTTCAACTGAAAGTAAGAAGCAAGATTAAAACTTAAAACGAAAAGAAATTATTACGTATATAAAGGGGATTGCTCCCTCCTCACCCCTCGATCTTTACACTAAAGTTTGAATTTTATCCCAATTCTCTAATAATGACTCCTGAAACACAAGGGTCGTTTAATTAGAACAATAAGACGTTTTTTTAAGTACGGAAAAACTTTAGCGTAAAGAACGAGGTGTTGAGGGTGCAACCATCTCTATATACGTAATAATTTCTGTTCATTTTAAGTTTTAATGTTGCTCCTTATTTTCAGTTGCAAAAAACTTGTTTTTTTATTTAATAGCAACAAAAGTTCTTATAACTATCAATGGATAAATAAGATTTATATCTCATTTTTGAACACACGGGAGTAATAATAAATGAAGACAAAAAAGGGAAAAAGGAAATATAATGAAACGCAAAATAATACATAAAACAGAAAAAAGGAAATATACATCAATACTTCTAAAGCAAAAAGGTCTAAGCAAGCAGACTACATTTAAGGAAAATGACACGAAAAAGTCATGGTTAGGATCAAGTGAACTTTAATATTTATCTTGCCTTTCAATGACGGTGGTACGAGGATCAGTTTTTTTGCTGCTACTCTAGAATTTCTGGCCCAGGGTGGTGCATTAAGAAGGTACTTAGATTACTCAGAATAATAAGAACGGAGAGCCCTTTCATCGCCGTCCAAAGGGATGGAACAATTTACCACCAATAGCTACGGCGTGAATTTTTTGCAAAATGCTTAAACAGTCTAAAACCTGAATTTCATGATTTGCATGGAATTATGCAAATACTAGAAATGTTCGTACTACTCAGGGATAAAACTGCCAAAATCAAGATTTTAGTCTGAAATAAGGTTAACTTATTATACTTCACAAAGTTGTTTTCCACAGCAAATCATCTCTCCCTATAGTACTTGAATATCGGAAAATAATTGTAACAGTTTCTCGAAAGTGGAATTTCGTTTAAACGAGCAACTGAACAGGATAAGCTGTTAAAAAGTTAAAATGATTTCAGATTAACGCTGTTCAGACTCCTGAAGAAATGGACCATGAAAGGTTAATCCACAAGAGTTCACAGTCTCAAGTTGCTGGGAACGTGCCAGGTCGCGCTAAAACTGCTTGGACTCCAGAAGATAGAATAATACTTCATCAAGAACGGTTTCCAAAAGAAAACCCTGAATAGGTACACAATTAAAACATTTTTAAAACTGCAGAGAATAGTCTGACCTAATCATATCGACCGAACGTATGCCTTAGTATTTATTAAATAAAAAAAGTTTTTTTTTATCTGAAAGTAAGGAGTGACATTAAAACTTAAAACGAACAGAAATTATTCCGTACATGAAAGTGACTGTCTCCTCAACGCCTTTTCATTGTTTTTCATTGTTTTAAAAAATAGAGTTGTGAAAAAGTGTCTTACTTTAGCGTAAAGAGTGAGGCGTTCAGGAGGAGACATCCCCTTTTATATACGGAATACTTTGTTTGTTTTAAGTTTTAATGTCACTCCTTACTTTCAGTTAAGAAAACTTCTTTTTATTTAATTTCTGAACTTTTTTGAATTAATGCAGGTTTTGATTTTGGTTCACCGTACATGAATAATTAAAACGAAATTTGCATAATAATTTTACTATTTTTTTTGGTTAAATGGCTTTCTCGAAAGTTGTTTAATTTTATTTACGAACGTTTTTATTAGTAATAAATATACGTAAATTACTAATTAACTTACGTAAGGAACTTCTATATTCATATATTTTTAATACGTATATCAGTGGGTTCGCCCCCTAGTCAATACCTCGCTTTTTACGCTAAAGTTCGAATTTTGTTGCTCTTATGAAAATACTAAAATTCTTTAGCGCAAAGAGCGAGGTATTGACCAGGGGGCGAACCCAATCATATTGGTAATAATTTGTTCGTTTTAAGTTTTGATGTTGCTCCTTACTTTCAGTTAAAAATACTTGTTTTTTTATTTAATTTCTGACCTTTTTTTTAAATGATACTGGGAAATCCGGCGTCCCCTTCATAGCAATATCCCTTTCTCCATGAAAATTTTCTACATGGAAAGATTCTCCCACGTAATCTCTGACCCCCCTCCCTACTACCAGAAAAAATCCCCCCTATAAAACGTCTGTATACTTCCCAATAACCAATACTATATGTAAACCACAGTAGACAGAATATCTATAAACTGTGATGTAAACATTGGGCAAAGTTCAAAACTTGCAGCCCTTTCCCCGGAGACTGGGGGATTAAGTCATCTTCAAAGACATACTTACTATATTTTAGACCATGCTGAACAAAATGTCTAAGTCAAAAGTTTGATCGGGTGACTTTGGAAAAAGAATGAGCGTGGGAGGGGGCGAGTTGCCCTCTATTTGATTTTTCTTCTGGCAAAAAAAAATAAAAAAAATCCATATTTTTGCAGATAGGAGCTTGAAACCTCTATAATAGAGTTCTGTGATACGCTGAATCTGATGGTCTGATTTTCAATAAGGTTATATAATTTTAGGGGGTGTTTTTCCCTGTTTTCAAAAAATCAGGCAAATTTTCTGGCGTAACTTTTGATGAGTGGAACCAACCTTGATGAAACTTAAATATTTGAAATCAGAATAAAAATCTGATTCTTTTGATGTAACTATTGGTACCAAAATTCCGTTTTTTAGAATTTCGGTTACTATTGAGCCGGTCGCTCCTTACTTACAGTTCATTACCACGAACTGTTTGAAACTTCCCATTTTTATGCCCGCCTTCCTTTTAAATGTATCTATGAACCTCGCTGTCCAAATAGGGTATTATTTTCAAACACACTCTCCAAGAGCGGGAAGCATCAATTGTTGACAAAACTACATTTCCATAATAACTGTGTACAGTCTGACTAAAAATCTCCTAAGTAAAGCCACCATCCGATGTAGATTTAGTTCCGATTAGAAGTCACCGCCAGCACGTGCTCATAAATTCCAAAAACAGAATACAAGCCTCAGTAAGCTTTTGCCCAGCCACAAATACTTCTCTTGCAACTTTTCTTGGGCACAAAAATCTATGGTTTCACCATCAAAATTAAATTTCACCTTTGAACCACCACGCAGGTATTTTCCAACTTCTGATAACTATAACCCTGAATTTGCACAGCACCTATTCGCTATACACAGCTACAAAAATTATAATAGCCTAAAATACATATATAGGGTAAATAATTTGTTACAAGTAATATCTTAAGCACAAGAGGCCAAAGATGGTAAAGCCATCTTTTATGGCATTCTGGGATGGTGCAACGCCCAGTTTAGAAACCATTGTTCTAGATCCTATGAATTCTTTTTTAGACATGGCCTTCTAGTTTTAACTTTTAAATTATATATTCTTTTTTGCTAAGATTCACTTATTTCAAAATGGTGGTATTAAATCAGGATTTTACTGCTTTAGAAGAAAAGAAGTTTTAACTCCTGAATTGTACATATTTTTCTCAGAATAACTTCCAATATTTTTGCTGACAACATCTTTTGGCATGTCGTGTGGCAATCTGAATCACTCATTTTAATGCCAATGGTAAACTGAGCTATACATTTAATAATGATTAACGTACTAAAATAACTGATTCCAATATAAGACATGATTCTTCTTGTTTATATTCAGGGTTCTTGTGTTATTTAAAACAGTGGCGGATCCAGGATTTTTTTAAGGGGGAGGGGGCAAAATAGGTTGATCCGACAAACTTGCGTTAGGAGCAAGTTTAATTGACGCAATTCTAGGGGGCACGTGCTTCCCTCGCCCCTCCCCTGGATCTGCCACTGTTTGAAACGCGGCAAAGCCACATCTGCAATAGACAAATAAGGCTAATATTCAAAGCATATTGAAATTGCCAATAGTACAGACAACACATATTTTTGTCAGTATTTTAGTCTACATTTGGTCTCTGAATCATATCATAGTATCTAAAATCTACTTGTAAATTTTATATATTTAAAATATTACTCGCCTGTGTTCAAGATAAGTTAATTGTAATTGCCACAGTTACAATCAAACAATTTGTGGTAAGGAAATGTAAGTAAGGAGCGACCCGGCTCAATAGTAACCGAAACTTTAAAAAACTGGAATTTTGATACCAATAGATACATCAAAAGAGTTGGATATTTATGTTGATTTCAAGTATATAAGTTTCATTAAGTTTAGTTTTATCCATCAAAGGTTACGATCGCGAGAAAATTTGCCTGATTTTCGAAAAAAGGGGAAAACACCCCCTAATAGTCATAGAATCCTAATGAAAATTACACAATTAAATTCAACATGTCAGAACTCCACTGTATAGGTTTCAAGTTCCTATCTGAAAAAATGCGGAATTTTGTATTTTTTGCCATTATAAAGATCACGGATGCGTGTTTATTTATTTTTTTTTTGTTTTTTCTTTTCCCATGGGGGATCGCATCGACCCAGTGGTCCTAGAATATTGGGAAAGGGCTCATTCGAACGGAAATTAAAAGTTTTAGTGCCCTTTTTAAGTGGCCAAAAAAATTGGAGGGCAACTAGGCCTCCTCCCACGGCGCTTTTTATCTTAAAATAGTCTGATCAAAATTTTGAGATAGCCATTTTGTTCAGCATTGTTGAAAGGCTGAATAAATATACCTTTTGAGATTTTATAACCCCCACAGCCCCGGCGAAAGGTCTTTAAGTTACATAATTTGCCCATTGTTTACGTGTAGTATTTGCTATTAGGAAGTATGCATACATCTTTCTTGTGAGGGGGGGGGGGGGGTGAATTTTGTACAGGGGCGATTTCCCACGAGGACAATTTGTCGTGGGGAGAGAAGTTTTCAGGGGTTGAATTTTTCAGGGAGTGAATTTTTCAGGGGAAATTTTACACTGGTGAAATTTGCCAGAATTCCTATACGAGATTCTTCTCGTCTTGCCTTTCTTGGTCGATTCAATTTTACCCGTGGAGATGTTAATGGTAAGTGTCCGGGGTAAATTTTCACCAGGATTAAATTGTCTAGAGCAGTGGTTCACAAACTTATTTAGGCACTGTACCCCTTTTACCCATAAAACATTTCAGGTACCCCTTCTCATTTGCCGATAGGCATACTAAGTAAACTAGAGTCAAAATATAAATAAATTACCAGTCCTAGAGTTAAAGGACTGAGAACCACTGGTCTGGAAAATAAATCGGTCAGGAGGAGGGATTTTACCGTGGATGTGTAGACAGATTTCTTGGCATTGTTCACAAAAGGATCAGAACCTAAATAAAAAAAGCAAGTTTTTTCAACTGAAAGTAAGGAGCAGTTCAACTTTCTGAAAAGTCGCTATTTACTGATAGTCGCTATTAACGAAACTGAAAGTCGCTATTTACGCTAATGTCTGAATTCTGTCACAATTGTTTCAGACTGACTCCTGAAACACTATTTTAATTAGAACAATAAGAAGATTTTTTAAAAGTGCTAAAACCCTTAGCGTAAAGAGCGAGGTGTTGAGCAGGAGCAATCCCCTTCATATATGTAATAATTTCTTTTCTTCTTAGTTTTAATGTTTCTCCTTACTGTCAGTTGGAAAAACTTTTTTTTTTCATTTAATTACATATAGACACGCAAAAGTATCAAACTGTCCTTCACTTTAACAATACTTCAGCTAAATCATTTTAATCTTAGCAATGTTAAACCCCAAAGGGAAAAGTATTATGATGGTTTATTTTAACTGGTTGTAGGCGTTAGCCCCCCCCCCCCGGGTACCCCCCCCCCCCCAAAAAAATCCCCCCGCGGAAAATAACACCCCCGGAAAACACCCTCCGAAAAATAACCCCCCCCCACCCCGCGGAATATACCAACCCGGTCAATACCCCCTGGAAAATCCCCCCCCCCCCGCGCGGAAAATAACCCTCCCGGAACCCCCCCCCTGTGGAAAATTCCTTCCCCTTATGGAAATTAAAAAAATAAAACTAAAATAAAATTCTTAAATTTGGAAAGCCTTATTTTCCACGGAGGTATTTCCCGGGGGGGGGGGTATTTACCGGGGGGTTATTTTTCGGGGGGTATTTTCCGCGGGGCATTTTCCTGGGGGGGTATTTTCCGTGGGGTAATTGCCGGGGCGAGGGGGGGGGGGTAAAAGCCGACCACCATTTTAACTTTATAAGCTTATTCGTCGTATTAATAGTGAAATGAATTGTTTTGAATATTATTGGTAGTTTAGGAGTTGATTAAAACTGAACTGATCAAAAATCTGAACCTACTGGCCTATTATTCGCAAATAAAAATGCTGGAAGAATTTTTTAATCCTTTGGGCTAATCTACGATACATTAAATAGTTCTAGGTTAATAATACTTAGTGCGTTAGTTACTTTCTTTGCAAGCTCTTCTTGAAGGATTATTATTTAAATTGTGGTTTATGTTTCAATTGGTTGTTGAATTTCTATCGTCTATTAAAGACATATATTTAGGAATGTGCGATAGCCAGTGCAGATGCCGCAACGTCTAAGCATTTAGGTGGAAAACCACCAATTGTTGAAGGCGCAGATGAACCGTACACAACCGTTCTTTCAGATCCCTGCTATCCAGTGTTGAAATTTAAAAGGGACTAGGTAAGCTAAAGACGGGTTTTAACAACCCAACAACTGCCGTTATCAGTTTCGTCGAACAAACCTCTTTCTTTTTGGTACCGAAAAGCCAATGATAAATTGTTTATGAAAATTGTTACAAATATAGTAACCAAATTTGTAAATAATGCTTAGTAAATGCTGCTGTTGGATTTTCAGTAAAGGTTTTGACCTTTTGGCACGCAGTTGGGTGGGTCAAATTTCTAGAATAAATACTTTGGCAGCAAATTTATTTGATAGCAATCAATGTGCTAGTGATAAAAAAAAAGTGTCACCAATAGCCTTTAGCAACAAATAGGACCACCGGTCCAAGTAGTCAAATGGTCCATAGCCTAAAATACATGTATAAGGTAAATAATTTGTTACAAGTAAGCACAAGAGGCCAAAGATGGTAAAGCCATCTTTTTTGTGGTATTCTGGGTTGGTGCAACACCCAGTTTAGAAACCATTATTCTAGGCCACCGGTAAGAAATGGTCATTGTTATATAGGGCCCAGTAGGAGTTTTAACTGATTTGATTTCAAAAACGACTATTTATTACTGGGTAGCAGTTTTCCAGCTGTCATTATTGTTTTTTATCTGTCTTGTATCGCGAATTCTAATAAATGGTAGCTTGACTGGAAAATCAGAGTGCTTTAAAACTACTAGCTTCGAATGCTGCTAAAAACAATCACATCTTGTGAATGAATAAATAAAAACGAAAAGAGAGCAGATAGTTTTCAAATAAAACGATAATGACTATTCTCCAAATGTAGCAATTAGGTATTAAAGTAACTTAAATCTAAGCATGAGTACTATCTCATGGTAAAAAAAAAATTAACTAATGCACAACACTAAGCTGAATGGATTGTTGACTCATCATCTTATTATAAACCGCGTTAATTAAAATTATCATGTTTTCCTTATTATAAGTTACAGTGTAGAATTCCAGGTCTGTACTAATATCCCCTATAGATGAGTCAAGGTGGGATGCGCTCCCCTAGAAAACTAAACTCCCTCTAGAAAAATCCTCAAAAGCGAGTGTAAGCCTGTGAAATTTTAGACTAGTATAAGTTCGTCCCCCCCCCATGCAATTATTCTGTGATATAGGAACCAAAATATTGGGGGGGGGGTATTATAGCAGGCTATTTGTCGTATTTATGCATTAATTAATGCCTAGGTAGTGGGCCAAAACGGACGGTGATTTCTCGATATCCAAGTGTCGTGGAATTATGTTGGTTATATTGTGGTTTAGTCATCAAAGGGTCCCCTTATATTTTCCCCCTATCCCTAGATTCTGAAATTTTCTATTATTTTTAATTGAAAGATAAAAAGCTCAGTTGAAAAGAATTTCCTAAAAAAGAAAAAAAAATTACAGTAGCCTTACGAAGAAGAGATAACCCGATTAGCCTATGGTATTTCTCAGTATTTGATTTATCCTTCTACCGTTAGTTCTTTGCTCTAAAAAATTCTGGCTAAATTGAGTTCTTTTAAGGGGTCTTTATGACAAAAACCACTTAAAAGTAGTCCCCGAAGCCGCGCCACACCGAAATGACGGCGGCGGTTGTGTGATTTAGTATCGGCGGCGGCGCGCCGGCAGGCGCACCGAACCAATTTTTCTGATTAAAAATAATAATAAAAATTTCACTTCACCAAGCACGTTCAACCTCGATTCTAGTAAAGATTTTTAAATGGTTGGCTAAAAACATTCAAGAACAATATGACAAAACAGGAATTTTTTGGGTCGTGCGGAAAGTGTTTGTCTTCACCGTCGATCAAATTAAGTAGAATTTTCATTTTTTGCCACTAGACCCAGCAAACCTATGTTGTGTTTATGTTTAACATCGCATTGTTCCTTTAAAATCCCGTGTTTTGTCATTTCCTTCTTGTTAATGATTTGGGCTAATGTGTGTATAACTTTAACATTTTGAAGTTCAAACATCTCCTGTTCATCAAATACATACGAAAAGGAAGGGAAAAAAAAACAACAAACAAATAATAACATCGAAAAAACACTGTATACAAGTCAGATACCATGGCTTAACAGCACCAACAATTTTAATTCAGCGGTTACATCACTTCAGTTACAATTGATGTAACAAAAGTGAGTTAGTTCACTCTGGCTGGAGCCATTAACCTTTTTGCAGTCACTATCAGTCCTGTCGTGCTAAAAAGCCGTTTAGCTGGGGCACTTGTGACCGGTTCAGCCAGAACTTGACAAGCGTAAACTGCCACTCGCGGGATCTGATACTAGCATTGGACCTTGGGGTCCCACAGAATGCCGCAAATGGGCTTCTTCTTTGTATCTGCTGAAATAAGTTGTTTTTATAAGGGAGAACGAACCTGCACATTTACCATAGGGCTCCTGTGCCCTACACTACAGGAGGAACTAACTGCACCTTTACCCTCTTTTCTTATCAACACGGAATAACCCTCCAAAATTCTTTTCTGAAAGAAGTGGTCAAGTTATAGCGTTTCAAGTCAAATTTTAAGGCTACTTCAACTTCAGTGTGCTCTGCTAACTGTGCAAAAAAAAATGTAATTCATTTCTATAGATATATTTCTATACTAGCTCTAGATAACCTACCAAGCGGGAAACTACCACAAATCAGCATCGATAAATAAATGCAACCCAAAACGAACAGAAATAACAATAAATAACTGAGTCAAACTCAAAACGAGCAGAAATTAACATAAGTTGGGCTCAAAACCCCTATGCCTTCCCAAGGCCAAAACATAATTTGCACTTTACTGAAAAAATATATAAATGTTTTTACTTTTATAACTTTAATAAATCAAATAATATTAACATTTTGATTACTAAATATCAGTATATGTATATTAAACTGACAATGCATATTCATTTGTATTTTTTTTTTTTTTTTAGTAAAGTGCAAATTATGTTCTGGCCTTGGGAAGGCATAGGTGTTTTGAGCCCAACTTATGTTAATTTCTACTCGTTTTGAGTTTGACTCAGTTATTTATTGTTATTTCTGTTCGTTTTGGGTTGCATTTATTTATCGATGCTGATTTGTGGTAGTTTCACGCTTGGTAGATTATTTGATTTTAATTTTGCTCATTTTTTGTTTAATGGAGTTCTTTACTTTTCTTTGAAAAACTTATTTTGTGGAAACAGTTTTTTTAATTCATTTCTGTTCGCTTTATATCGACATAGTCTTTTCAGGGAAAAAGAAAATAATACTTTAAATCTTTTCGTTTTTTTAAGAATTTATATTTTGGCCTGCTATTTGTATGCTGGAAAATTTTTTTTAGCAAAATTTAACAACATAGACCCTTTTGAAAATCTGGACACAAATAGTAGTGTTTAATTTAATTTCATACCTCCTCTAGTTGACCTGAAATGGAAGACTTGATAACATTCGCAAAAGAATGTGTTTACTTTCTTTGATAGCTTGGATACACTTACGCTATTTTGATTTGGTCAAATTTTAAACACAGAAGAAGCCCCGAAAGTTGAACATAATAGCCTCAGTCGTTCTTGGATACTGCTGAGATGCCTTATTGGGAATTAGCATTAACACAGTGCATTTTGATTTAATCTTAAGGCAACATGTACTTTTTAAACATAAAGGCAAATGGGAGGATGGGCGTGGGAGGGAGACTAGTTTCCCTCCAATCACTTTCGACTATTCAAAAGGACAGCAGCCCTTTTTATTTTCAATCGAATGAGCCCTTTTCGAAGTTCCTACGACAACTTCGATACGAAGTGCCCTGGTCTAAACAAAAAAAAAAAGAAAAAAAAATGTCAAGCCTTCCAATCACTTTCGAGTATTAAAAAAGGGCACTAGGCTTTTCGATTTCCAATCGAATGATCCCTTTTTGAGTTCTACGACAACACTTTCCATTAACACCGTATATGCCCCCAGGGCGTAAATTACAACCCTTACCCTAAGGGATGTGAGGGTGCTTGTCATCCTCTAAGACCTAATTTCCAGAACTTTCAACTACGTTAAACAAAATGGCTATCTCAAAATTTTGATTGGACGTGTTTTGGGAAATAGTGGAAGTGGAAGGGGTGTTAGTTGCCTTCCAATCATTTTTTAGTATTAAAAAGGGCACAAGCCACTCAAATCTCTAATTCGATGATCCCTTTTCGAACTTTCTAAGACAACTTCCTCGATATGAAGTGCCCTGGTCTAAAGGAAAAAAAAAATAATACATTGTGCCAACATCGTTCTTACATACCCCCAGGGCATAACTACAAAACCCTTGCCCTAAGGGTTGCGGGGGAGTAACCTCCTCAAAAAACATATTTTCTCTCTGGAAATAAGTTACTCTGAACAAAATGGCTATCTTAAAATTTTGATTGGATGTGTTTGTGGAAATGCTGGGCGTGGAAGGGGTGTTAGCTGCCTTCCAATCACTTTCGACTATTCAAAAGGGCACTAGCTATTCCAATTTCCAATCGAATGAGCCCTTTTTGAAGTTTCTACGACAACTCCTTTGAGTCGAATTGCCCTGGTATGGAAAAAAAAAATAAATAATACATTGTGCCAACATTGTTCTTTACTTAGGCAGCTCGATTGCGCTGCCTATGGTAACATCCTGAATTGCCTAATGCTCTTTTACCTACCTCTTTTCATCCGAAAAATCAGAAAGAAAAATGAACAGAATTTTAAAGTGGAAGGTAGAATTTTTGTTTCAAGAAAAATTTCTTCTCCTTCCTACAAACCGATATTCATGGCGAGCCCAAGATGACAGTATTTATCTTTAAGAAACAGATTAGCCGGGATGACGGTTGAAGCCCGGAGGTCGATTTCGATAACCAAAAAAGAGAAAAAAAAAACGGCGGCGTCAGCGCGCTGATGCAAGCTCGGCGGCGCGCCACCGTTTTTTTTTCGGCGGCACGCCGCCGACTTTTCGGCGCGGCTTCGGGTTCTACTTAAAAGTATTTATTAATCCGGGGCAACATTTTGATATAAAGAAGTCCAGCAAGTGTTGAGTGACAGCTTTTGAATTTGGATGCATAGTTCGGCTTTTCGTCTATAGCGATGTGCTAGTCTTGAATTTGGATAGTATTTTTTATGCTAAATTACTTGTCCCCTTTTTGATAAGGTTTAGCACGGAGAATCATTAACAAGATGTCAAAAGTGAAAGAAAACACTTGTGAATTCAAATTGGTTATTTGTCAAGTGTTTTATTTGCTATTGCTTACTTGGAAACTTAGGGACACTTTATTGATACTGGTATGATACTGGTATTGGGCCTCTTAAGAAGGAGAAATTCTAGAACAAAGAGACACATATTTAGATTGCTAACTTTGTGCTTATTTCATAGTAAGAGAACTAACCAAAAAAACAATAAAATTCTTGCTTTCTAATATGCAGCAAGTATGAATGAATAATGTTTCCACATTTTTTATGTTTTTTTTTAATATTTTCCCCATTTTAATCTGTTTTTGAATCAGTTTTCGGAAATTATTATGTTACTTTTTTCTACACACCCTAAGGTTATATATGCATTAGAGGGGGCTGGGAATGAATCATATAAAATGCAAACCAAGCTATGAAAATAAGCATAAAATTGGCAATCCAAAAATTTGAGTTTCCAACGTATTTATTATTTATGTAATATCATGTCTGTTGGAAAGCATAAAAGACGAAAATTTGCACCATGAATTTCGACAACACCTTTACGGATAGCTATAGCAAAGGCCATTGCTAAATTGTTTGAAGTAATCAAAATCCAGAAACGTGTAACAAAATGAAAATGATGAGCAGGCACGGGCGGCTAGAAGATATGCCAAAACGCATATCTTATGTGTCTTTGCTCTCAAATGATGAGAGCAAAGACACAGGCTTTTAGAACACATGTGACACCGAGCATGTGAGGAATTCAAAATGAAAATAAAGAGCAAAGACACAGGAGGTTAGAAAACATGCCACACCCAGCATGTGATCGAGTCAATGAAAATCAACCTGGACAGCAAGAATCAAAATGTGTCAAAATTGAGAACGTGCGATGATGATTGAGTTTAGGATTTTGACATGCATAAGGTCATCAATACCTACCATACCTTTGAAAATAAAAAACCTGGACTAGATAAATCCCTGGAAGAGAAAGATGTTTATGTCCCACTACCTGAAAAATTAAAAGAAACAAAGGTTCGGCAATACCTTTCATAATGACAAAAGACAAACCGTGGCAAAAGAAGGTTTTGCCCCACCACCTAAACAATTAAAAGAATCAAAGATAGTCATCAATGCCTACCATACTTCTGAAAATCAAAAACCTGGACTAGATAAATCTTTGGAAGAAAAAGTTTTTGTCCCACCAACTGAACTGAGAACCCCTCATACAGCGAGTAATTTCTGTCCGATTTAAGTTTTAACATTGCTCTTAAGTTTCATTAAAAAGAACTACTTAAAAAAAATGGAATTTCTGTGACTTTCCATGCTATATTCAGGGTAACCCAAAAGTGTTTTTTGGGTTGTTATGTCTATTAATCAATTAGGAGGGAGGGTGAGCTTTGAAAACATACTACACTCGGGCGATGCCTTCCATCTTATCCGTCTTTGTGCTGTTAAGCAAAAGATTCGATCTTTTATTTCAAACTTAAAAATATTCTTGCTTGTTTAGTTCAAATATATTTCTTCAAAATAAAGGATTCTTAGGGGGTAGCCCCCATAAATCTTAAATTATACAAATTTGAAAATATTACCCTAAAAGGAAGTTTGAGGCTACCTTCTCTCCTCGCGAAAAGGATCGACTAAATCTCCTGCCACCAGTGTGCTTGCAACTATACAACGTTTTACACCCTAGCCGTAAACTATGCCACATGTGTGTTAAGTATAATAACTGCTCATTGTGTACGGGCAACATATGCTTGCCAATATGGACGAATTTACTAGCAGATGACAGGAGAGCATCTCATGTTTTTGTATATAGGATCCTGAAACTTCCAGTAGACTTCTCTTAGACATTCTAAATTTGATTGTCATTTTTAACAAGATTTCCCCTTTTTGGGCTTTTGGGTGTTCTGCCCCCCCCCTCCTTTCTTGCAAAATTAAGTTTGTTTCTTAATGTAATAGCTCTTGATTGATAATTTAAGACTTTAAGAATTTCACATATCTTTGACTAAACACCTTTTCTAGCTGTTACAATTCCTCAGAAAAAACTTATTTTCTTTCTTTCAGGATTCATTAAAAAATCTAGCCTTAGAAAATGTAGAATGCTGGGCCTCACTTTCTGCAGCACGCAAAAGATCAAAAGCCATTGAGGAAGGGAAATGTAGCATGGTATTACTGTCTGATGGTGGAACTTTAATGTTTAATCCTGATAACCCCGAGGATAAAGTTGTAATATATGAGCGCATGCCTCATGAACCACTAGTTGATGCACCAATTCAATCCGTGTTAAAAACAGACAAGTTTCAATCTCACTTAACCGAATTCGATCCTACAGATAAGTCAAACGCAAATATTTCCCGAGAACCTTCATATCATGTCAAAGAAAAGGCAAAACGTGGAGAGTGATATTTCAATTTATAGTGCTGAAATTTTGTAACGTAGTGAACATTCGTAATATACATAAATAAACTGTATTTAGCCTCTAAAGTGTCAGAGTTAGGTCAAGTATTAAATCAATGTAAATAAAATTAACTGTTTTTATTTTCTTCACGTAGCTACAAAGCCATTCAAATCAAAACAAGTCTTTTCGGTTTGAGTGAACTGTGCTATGTATTGCTATTGATATTTGGCATTGACTGTTGATTGTCAGAAAAACAATGTTGGTATTTTGTATATAAAATATCACCGGCGATGAATTGTCTATGGTAGATCACGGAATCAAACAAGGTGAAACTGCTAGGCTTAAACTAAACAGATATTTTAAGTGACCGAAAAATCTTATCGAAATGAATGAATTTTTGGAGGTTTTAAAAGTGTAGGCTTTGTACTAGAATATGTCTGAAAATTAATGCTAAGAAGATGAGGTATTTTGACTATGAATAAATGAGGACGGAGATATACTATTAGATACCGATAAGACTGATCAAGTGGAAAAATTCACTTGTCTGGGTGATATTATCAGTAAAGATTTAGAGGCAATGAAGCCGTAAAAAGTAGAATTGCTAGGAGGACACAGGCTCTTGTTTTCATAGTTGAAAAATTTAGGAAGAAAATGGTGATCAGTTCTTGTATCTAGAAACAGAAAAAAGGAAGTAGTGGTAATGACAGTGATCATGTTTGGTGTGGAAACGTGGGGTTTTCTAGAAACAGGAATGTTTTTCAGAAGAATAGTTTTATGACAGTTTTAGGAGCTCGTTTGACTGATCATATATCAAACAGATGCATGAACTTTGTGTTTCTATCCTATTTTCCAGGGATATAACATGTTTTAAGATGTCTGGGCGACGTTTTCTGGATGGAGAAAAATTGCTAAAGATTGTTCATTTTGAAACTGGAGCTATTTAGGTGAAGATACTAAGTAAAGCTTGAATAACCTGGGCTGGAGAATGAGCGGGTGCAGCTGTATTGGCCTTAGGTGGCTTGGTGCTGTAATGAGATGTTAGTAGTAGTAATGCCAGTCTAAACATTATTTCACGCAAACAAACCACCCATAAACGTCTTGATTATCATGAATCTGATCCATTTAGAATAAAAACTTGTTTATTAATGTTTCATTACGTTTAAACATTTGGTTCTGCGACAATAGGAAAATTGTCGAACACTAGCTATTGCACTAAAAAATTTCATTCTAGAGCTTATATTTTGAAGTGTGCTAGGAAAGGCTTTGATCATTTGTATCATTTTTGACCGGTGTGTAAATAGTACTGTAAATATTTTATAGAACTTAAAGAAGCTGTTTTATATTTGTTCACAGGAAAGAGAAGAGGCGGGCATTGGAAGTCTTTCTAAGGGGGTCCTGTTATTATTCTTTTTGGAGAGGGGGAGGGAGGGGAGGTGGATTCATCTCAATAAAAAATGAACATTAATGTACATATGAAAGGTTGAGACGGCTAGGGCCCCGTTTGTGAATGAAAAATGACAGATTGCTTAAGATTGTCCTTTTTGGGCATTCATCTATTGCCAAGTAAAAAGCCAGTCGAATCTGGAGGGGGTGGGAGGATACCGTAAATAAGGATTTAAGGGTAAATACTTCCTAACACCACACTGGCTATACATGACGTATGAAAACAAGAGAGGAAAGGATATAAATGAAAAATCAAATCAAATAGGTGAGAAAACGAGGATTTTGTCACCCAGTGGCAAAATATGAAGACGAAGAACAAGCAAATGTTTCCACAAGGACCTCCGCCACATATTTTGCCACTAGCTGACAAAATGCTCGTTTTCTCACCTATTTGATTTTATTTTTTATTTGTTATATCCTTTGCTCTCTTGGTTTCATATGTCAAGGATTGAACTTCTTGACCTTTTTGAACTGTTGAACTAAAACTTCTTGAACTATTGGAACTTCTTGACCCGCTTCTTGACGTCATGGATGATTTAGTCTGCACTGGGATGACTAAGACATTCCAAAACAACTATCTTGTTCTGGCTTGAACAAAATATCAGATTCCTGGGCGTTCCGAATAAAGAGTGTTGGCACATTTGCAGAAGAATCAAAACTTAGATGGACTGGAGACAAGGAAGGTCTATCCCCCCATCCATAAATCAAATTCGAAGTTAGCTTGCCTCCCAGCATCCTTTGGAAGTTTTAACTCTATTCCAAAGCAGTTCCTGAGATCTCGCAGATGTACTATTTGAAAATATTGGAATAGTTAGTATCTTTCAATTTATATTACTATAATTCAGCGGATATAGACTAGTCCCACAGTGGTTTACGGTGCCAAAACTTGAATGCCATCTGTAAGTGCACACGGCACCAAAAACGGCACTTTGGTGCTATTTCCTGATTAGAATGGCTAGTAAGCATGGATTACCCCCTATCAAAGGAAAAGAGTATCACCCCTATGGCCGTGGTTTGCTCTTTACCAAGTTGCATCTGCCGCTACAACCATGACCATTGTAACATGTCCATTTTACTACTAAGACGTATGTGAAGCACCACTTTCTTCATAGAATCATTTAAATAATTTAGATCTACATGGATCTTTTTGGCTTCAGAGGCAGAATCTTTTGAACGTTTTGACCATCTTGTTAAAAATGAGTATTCAATTATTTTGGTCCGATGATACAGAAATTAGTTGACTGCCCTCTTATCGGTTCAGCCCTCAAAAATGGGTCTATGACTTAAGCCAAGATCGAATGACCTTTTGATCTATCCAATTTCATTTAGTTCTTATGACTATCCAATTTCAATTATCTGATTAGATCGGGAGAAAAAAAACAAAACAAATCTGAAAAACATCACTTTAAGTAAACATTTTGAAGCCGACTATAAAACACAAACCGTTATTGTCCAGACGACATACCTAAATTCAATCTGGATTTACTCAAAATATGCTTGTATTTAATGGGTTTGGATTGTGGACGAGAGATTCATATTGGGCTTACTGGTATGTATACGCTAGCTTTCAAAGCTTATGCAGTTTCAATGATTTACTCATCTGGGTTTTTCTTTTCAAATTTGCAACAGCCATTCTGTTAGATTGGCATTGCTTTTTGACCTTTACGGTTCAACATGGATAACTTCAAAAGCCACAGTATTGTTTTACACTTTTTAAACAAAAGAAAGAAAACAATACCAAGAATGAATTGGCTGGCGTTGCATAACAATTTACACCCACCAGGGTCAGGTTTCACTTTCTTGTATTCAGTTGGTTCTTAGAAAAAAGCGACAGTCAAAAAAGTTTGATTGAATATGGATTATTTACCTGTGAAAAGGTTTAAACTCTTACTTTCTTTACTCTTGCTTGATAGTTTTCTTACGTCTTGCAAACATTACAGATGTTTCTTTAGTAAATTAAATTAAAAAAAAA